>JAPYZT010002561.1:0-28028 GCA_030522965.1 Tryphoninae sp. A BG-2022a
CGCGTTCTTATTCGCTATTTTTAATTACGTGCTTAGTTTAATATTCGTTAGGTTGATCTTCTCTAAAATTTTACGACGAGGGTAAAGATCTTCTGCACAGAAAGAATTTTTAAGTGATTTTTACTGTGAAATCACAATAACTAAGTGATAAATGTGCAATTTTTCAGGTTTTTAGGAAATAAATTGTACATTTTAATGGGAATGAGTAAAAATTTACTGTTGCGTGACAGAAATTAAAAATATTTTCAATAATTTTTACTGAAATTAATAGTAAATTTTCCCGAAGCGTAAACATTACTTCAATAAATTGAAAAAAGGGCTGATACAAATAAAAGTGTACGGTGCATATTGACAAATTCGCGTGTTTGTTTTGAAAATTTAAAAAAGGAAACCAAAATTTTCCGTGCATTCACCAGAATTTTCACGTTCTTCACAGTAAAATCACTTAGGGCTAGGTCACCTGGCCGTAATCCGTGAGCTCTGTATAGCGTGCGTAAAAATTATGTTACGTACTAAAATGTTTACATGTTTGAAAATAAAATATTTTAAACTAGTGTCAATTTTTAACTCTTTGGACATTTATCACTGGGTTAAAGTTTTTAATGCAATTTCTCCCAACATTTCACCTTATAAAAATTAATAAGAAAATTTCTCTCCGTGTGGAATTCAAATAGGAGCTTATATAGTTCGGAGCTGCGCATGCTCCATACGCTTAATCCTTACAATGCCGAGATGCAAAGACATACGTGCCGTTGGCTTAACAATATTTATGCATCGTAATCGTTCATCGCGATCGGACGTTTCATTACATTATTCACGATATAGGCGTGTGTACAAACGATCGACAATATCGATATCTGAAAATATCGAAGCGAATGACATTAGCGCCCCTCCCTCAAAATATATTACCTCGCACTTTCCAATGAACCCTTTTCTTCATGAACAAACACACGCTCCTCAAGTTTAACGACATCTCTTAGATATTTGTTCTCTCTCTTCGTCGTTCTTCCTCTCTTTTTCTCTTTCTCACAGTATCTTCGTTTCTTTTTCATCCAGAAGCTCATTCGCAAACGACAAAATCTTGGTTGCAAAGTGTTAAGAGAGATAAAGAGAGCCTCGAGAGGAGGGGGACTCTGTAATGCATAAAATTATAAGGAGACAGAAAGTATTGAAGTAACGATGGAAAAAGACTCGCATCAGACGCATACGAGATGGTGACGATGCATATCCCCCCCCCCCCGTCTCGTATGACCCACACCCGACACCTTAGCACTCCTCTCGTTCTTCGCTACCTCCTCCCGTGGGAATAGTTGTGCTTCTGGGTATCTTCTGTCGACTCAAGAGGGTGGCTATAAACCTTAAGAACACGGGACGTATTAAGATGTTAATCAATACACGCAATTTGTATAGCCAGTTTGCCTTGATAGCGAAGAGAGGACAACTTTCATCGAGGGGTCCCTGGGGTCGTCGTCTTCGCTCTTCTCGCGTCGCAACCCGTATCCTTTTCATCGTCGTTTTTTTCCATCGATGTAAGTGCACGAAATGTGCATCTTTCACACATCAGGTCTTCGTACAATTTCATGTTGATAATCAGCTTATCTTTATTGCAAGGCTAATAGACGAGAATGGCGGGAAATACAATATATATATATATATATATATATATATATATATATATATATATATATATATATACGTTAGATTGAAATAAAGATTGATCCGAAAAGTGTTGTTTCAATAGCTTTATCTCACTTTCATTTACATTTTCGTTTTTCTTTTGCTTTTTTTTCCTCGAAACTCCATCAACGTGCGAGAATATTGAAAAATGTTAATCGAGAGGTAAATTTATTATAAATAATGATTTCCCTTATAAATCAATTTACTTGAATTTTCTAATAAATCAAAACGAATTTCATCGTTGCAATGAGCATCGCTGTACAAAAGTTTAGGCACAGAGTAGGTATACGATAAATTCGAATAAAATTTCTATTATTGTCTATTTTGATATCACCCTTCCAGAATATTATTTTTTCGAAGCAGCTTGCACGATAAAATCCATCGTGACACGCCGCGAGAAAATTGATTTACTGAAGAAACTCGATCCTCGGGCGAAGAAAAGTCGAAGGACGAGAGGTCAAAGATATTTCTCGTCTGGGAACCCGGAAATGAAATGCAGAAAGGGACGAATAGACGAAGCATTGAAACGTGAAGATAAAAATGGCGCGTACTCGCGACTCGTGTCGCAAGATCGTGCGAATCGATGAACGGTGTCGAGAACCGGAAGTGAGCGAAAGGCGCGGAGGAAAGGATTCGTGCATGACTATAATACCATAGAAACGAAGGCCCTCTGGTCTCCTCGAGAATCACGCAAGGATCTGCCAGTTACGAAAGAGAATAAAATCCACACACACACACACACACACACACACATATATATATATTATTCCAGCACGATCCGTTCGCGCCGCGCGATCGCGTCTTCGTACAGTCCGTACCGTTGTAGCCGCGGCGCTCTCGTCCATCGGCAATATACGGCGAATTATCGTAATCGCTGTACGCTTCACGTCTAAACAGCGGAAACGTGCGGTCGCGTACACCGTACACTTTATATGTAGGTATATATATATATATATATATAATATTTATGAGACAGCTCGTATTGATATCACACCGTCGAGCAACGTCTGTCGCAGCGGGTTGTCGTGATATTCGCGTTAGTTCGTTATATTATCTTTTCATCTTATCACAAATATTACAAATTCATATTTACAATAGTATCGATTAATTTCAATTGAAAAATAACAAGCTTGTTCCTCCTCGTGGTAGAAAATAACGCAGTTCGTGATCGGGAAGATACTTTTGTTTTCTTAGCCAGATCTCGTTTGCTCGCTGTCTCGCGACACCGTTATTCCTCCCTGGGAAAGAGAAAGAGACAAATACGAGGAAAGAGAATGAGGTAGAGAGGATGAAAGAAGGAGAGAGAAAAGCGAAGATAAAGAGTGGAGGAGTATCATACGCTACTTTCTGCCTCCAATTTCATCGGGTTGAATTTTCATCGTTGGATCTCGTGCAGTGAAAACGAGGAAGCAAAACGCCCGGCGTGTAAACCCAGCGAACCAGCGGCAGTACCAGAAGCAACGGCAGCAGAGCGTAGGTCTTCCAAGTGTATATATATATAATAAAGGGGAGAGGGATAGAGCTAGAGGGAGAGAGAGTCTCGGCGAACTTCAGCTTCAACTATGTGCCTTATTCCTGGCAAAGAGAGGCACCCAGAGAGAGGAGAGTGTATACCTTTTCTCCGGGAAGAGAATAAACAGCGTGGCTATAGGCCTATGCAACACTGAATTTCTCTCTCTCTCTCTCTCTCTCTCTCTCTCTCTCCCTGTTTCTCTCCCTTTTTTCGTTCTCTCCCTTGCCCTCTCTGTCTCTCTCTCTATTTCTATCCCACTCTCGGTCTTTCTCCAGTACTTCGTGGAGACCTCCTATACAATTACGTAGCACTGCAACATACAAGAGTGCGGTGTGCAGCATCTCTCCGTAGCAGTCTGTGCTTTGCGCTCCGGAGCTATGTAGAAGCCACTGCGCGCTGTGCCGGATCGACGCGCCGCTCTCGGTGTTACACCCTTAACCCCTTCGCCTGCCTACATTACACGGGGCAAAGAGTGGAGAGAGAGAGAGACGGAGAGGGAGAGAGAGGGAAGGAGAGAGAAAGAACGAGAGAGTAGAGTCCAGGGAAACGGTACAAGCCGATAATTTAGCGGTTTTGTTGCTTCTCTGATGTTTCGTTCGTTTGGTACGTTGGTTCGCGGGCGTATGTACCAGCGTTTTACATGCATTAAAGCCTTCTTGCAAACCAGCCTCGTGCAATGCTGCGAGCCTTGGAAAATCTCTGGAGCATGCATATAAATCCTTTATATGCTGTGTGTATGTGTGCGTGTGTGTGCGTGTGTGTATGTGTGTGTGTGTGTGTGTGTGTGTGTGTGTGTGTGTGTGTGTGTGTGGGTGTGTGTGCGTGTGTGCGTGTGCGTGTGTGTGCGTAGGGTTAATGCGGGGTGAGGTCCGATCAAACACGATCGCAATGAAGATTTTAGGCATTTGTGGACGAAACGTCAGGTTTTATTCGACTTTGCGATTGAATTTAAAGTATATTCCTTCTCGGTAGCATTTTGTACGAGCACCGAAGCTTGAAACTTCCCGCGGCTAGTATTTTCAAAGTGTTCATTTTATTACTGCGGAAAGGAATGTCTAAATATTAATCAAATTTAGATGCTTTTTCTCACTTGCGAATTTTTATCATTCACATAAAGAAAAATCATAATAACAACAAATATAAGACTTTACCTGTTGCTACGAGGACGATTATCATTTTTTTGGATCATTGTTGTAATGCGTTGCGAAACGTCTTTTCTTTTTTTTTCCTTTCAATAACTTTTTATGAATCTGAAACTTCGTTTTTCCTTCGTCAAGGTCTTATTTCCGCTTCGCGCTAGACCAGCAACCCTATTCGTTTCTTCTTGTCGAGAGGAAAAGCTCGCGCTCTTCCTCTCTCTCTCTGTCTCTCTCGGCCTCTCTTCGAACGTTCGAAGCCGAGAGCGGCCAGGCCAACAATTTACGAGCACGCGGATGTCTCGCGGGCACATAACGTCTGCCGTCTGTGCGTTCGGTCTCTGTGTATAACTTACACACACTGGCACGCGCGCACGCACACACACACACACACACACACACACACACACACACACACACACACACACACACACATACACACACACACATACACACATATGCGCGCGTGTGTGTATATATGTATATATTTATAAATACATACACACACATACACACACACGTGCGCGGGCGCGCGCGCGCGCGAAGCACTCACACGCGTCGACGACACGCACACACAAGAGCCGGAACGAGCATTCGCGTCTCCTGGAGCGCGATATACGGAGAGGAACCGTAGAGCGCGCTCGAGTCGCCGCGGCAAGACTGGGGATCTGCACCCCGGCCGGGTAGCTCCCATGGCAACCCCGAAAGCCCCCGGTCTACCGCTGTCCTTACTCGCGCCGTCCCACTCACTTTTCTCTCTCGCTCTTTCCGCCGCTTCGACCCCTCCGCTCTGGCGACCTCCACGACACGGTGGAGGGAAAGCATTGGGCCTCCCCTTCGCTCGTACACCGTCGCACGTTCGCTCGGCTTTTCTCTCTCTATCTCGCTCGCACCTCTTGACGCGGACACGAAGCTCTCGCCGGCCTCTCACACTCCGACAGCTCCCACGCTTTTCACTCCCCCGTACTCCCCTTGTGCTTGCAACCCTTCACGCTCCTACGAACCCGGCGCACGTATAACGTGCGCACAGCGCCACCGTTGCCGACGCGGACGCCAGCATGACTGCGCGCCAGCACGCGCGCGCAACTCTTGGACCACCGCGAGTGAAAAGTCGCAGAAGAGGCAGAAGCTCGCGATGCTATCCCGGAAGCTCTTCTCTCCTGCGGCTGGCCTCCCTGCCTCGCACGTTCTCTCTCTCTCTCTCTCTCTCTCTCTCTCCCTGTTTCTCGTTCACCCGATCGCCCTCCCTGCAAATTTTCTCATGTTCCCACTCTATTTCTCTCGCTCTCTCTTTCTCTCTCTCTCTCTCTCCTTCTCTCTCGTGCTTTCTCCTCCAGTTGCCTGGTACGGCCCTCGGTTGTTCGTAGGTTTTGCAAGGTATATGTACTTTACGTACATATATGCGCGTTTAGGGTGCGAGTTGGAGAGCTAGGACGTCCGAAGGGGGTATGAGAAGACGATATATGTCTCTCATACGTATTCGAGGTTGGAATCTTTCATTCCTTTTAGAATACATCATCGTGATTGTTTTTTTTTCATGCTGCCTCTCTTTAGCGCCGCATCTTGAGGAACTAGACAGCGAAAAAATACCCTCTATTTTAATCATGCGGCATCTACCTGCCTACCGAGATCCATAAAAACCACTTGAATCAAATAGTCTTTCTGCAAAGACATTTGAATCAACTTGAATTGAGAAGGATGAACGTGGATTAAATGAATTCTGTGATTGAAAACAACAAAAATTTATTTCGTTTTAAAAGATTTGTCTCGATAATTTTCAAGATTCAATATTTTCACTATTTTTTAGCAATAACGAACATGCGTCGATATGGAGGAATTATGATTTGCGTGTAACGAAACAGGAAATTGATACACTAAAAAGTTGTTTTAGCGAGTACTTTCTCGAATATCTCCAACCACTATAAAACGTATAGGCCAATGGACGGGGGGAGGTTAGTTCGAATCTGGTTTTCGTAGTCATAACTCAAGATGATCCGACGTCACCTTTAGGTTATGTTCGTAAGGGATTACACGCACTATCCTTCCTGTTCGAGGAGACTATTATGTGATTTAATGGGGTGTTCCGATTTAGAGTTATTTGCTACTTCCAGTATTTATTATAGGTAATACGCAAAGGCCCTGTCGATACTCGCACGATATACTCGTAGCGGAATTATGACATAATATCGTGTATTCCTTAGAGGTTGTTAAGATATTAATGGCGTTATTGAATCGGTAACTGCTATCGGTTTTGCCCATCACGGACTCTGAGACTCGTTGATGGCCAATTCCGTGGTCTTGACACTTTCAACGGGACCGTGGGGGAGGGGATGAAATCCTAACCCACAGATTTGTCGTGTCCTTCAGGTTCATTAAAAATTTTATATACACGCAATATTAAGTGCTGCTCTCGATTAATATCGAAATCCAAAACTTAATTAATTCTGACAATTTATAGTCAAGATCCATTTTTAGGCTCATATCTTCATCAATTTTTAATCATGCTGCTCTTCAAAAGCTTAGAATAAAGTTAAAAATCAAATAAATATTGTTTTAGCCGGGATATTTTTAATAGACTACAATATCGAAAGTCATCGGGTGATTTTACTGAGTACGTCGATCAATAATATGCTATTTTAATAGTTCAGGAAGTGCGATTGTAAATCGTAGCGTTTTTCAAGCTCGGTGCTGATATCACACGATTCGCACCCTTCGAGCTCGATAGTGCAACGGGCAAACATGGCCGAAGGCGTTTCGTTCCCTAATAAAACGTGGACCAACCAGTCAAAGTAAAAGTGAAAACGTCTACTGCTCGGGGATGGAGGGAAGGTCTGTGGAATTCGAGACGGGGAAGGAGGAACGGAGAGAACAAATTTTCACGGACGAGATTACCAGGCGCGGGCGTGGGCGGGTAAAAGAACCGTGGAAAAGAGATAGACCAGTGAGCAGACGACGATAGCTAGTTGCAAGGCGGATGGGGGAGGATTGAAGCGAGAAGAATACAGAGACGGTAAGAGAAGCAGAAGAAAGAATCCGAGAAGGGAAAGTCGGGCGGAAGGAATTCGAGGGGCAGAAAAAGCGCGCTGAGAAGAGTAAATTACTTGAATCGCTACCGATAGTGTGTGCTGCGTGTCGGAAAGGGTGCGAGGTGAGGATGACGCACCAGAAAAAAAAGGAGTAAAAATAGCAAGAGGAATGACAGGGATGAAACTTTTACGAAAAATTACTAAATCGTCTCGAATCATTAATTCCCATGATTTATAATGAATGATTTCCTTGGATTCTTCTCATTACAGCGTTTACTTCGTCGATTTTTCGGAAATTGAATAAAGCTCGAGGACTTCCTGTTACGTATGAAATCTTTTTGATAAATTATCCTTATTTAATAAACATGGATGGCAGCAGAATTATTTCGAACATAAAAATTTATTAATCCAATTATGATTGAATTGCAAAAATGATAAAATTTAATGACATATTGTTGATAAAGTTCCCGCAAGTCGTTCTCCATGGCTTGTTAAGTCCGTTCTAATAAAAAAAAAACTAATCGTGTAAAACAGCTCCGTAATTGAAATATTAAACGGATGATTGACATTATTTTAGCCGTAACATTTTGATTAATCGTTGCTTATGATTCGATTAATGATATTTCGAAGCAACACTAACTTTCGCCAAGTTTCGTTAATTTTTCACTATCGTTTTTACCTAGAAACATAATTGCTCTAATCACGCACATTGTTCAATTTTTTTGCGAGATATCTCCTCGTGCAACACCCTTAACTATATGTTTTCAATACGAGAACTCGCTTATTATCCGTAACTACATGTAAAGGGAAGAAAAATATAATAGACATTCTGCCTTTCTTTCCGTTTTGATATTTGATTACGTATGTATGTGCACCATACAGAAAAAGCGATAAAAGCGGAAGGCGAAGGCTATAAAAACAACGCGATAGGGAATGAAAGGGTAGAAAAAAGCTACCAGGACTTCTGTCAATTAACCGGGAATTATTCTTATTAATATGCACATTTTTATTTGCGTGGGCGAGGAACAGGGTAAAATAGAGAGCGGTAGAGAGAACGAGAGAGAGACGCCACAGTAATTATTCGGCCAATGTGGCGGGTGGCTGCCTTCGCCGTCGTTGCAGAGAGGGTGGTCTGGAGGGGGAAGAAAGGATGGTTTGAGGTCCCAGAGGGCGTGTGCGGCAGTGGGAAATTACCACAGGTGCGCGAGGGGAATCTGTGGGAACAAGTCAAGCGTGGAGAAGGAGCGGTGGGTATGTAAAGAGAGATGGAGAGACGAGAGACAGAGGAAAACGTGTTATGGAGTGAAAATAAAGAGGAACGAATAAGAGCGATGCTCAGAGGTCAAAAACACGCGCGCGCGACAGAGCGAGAGCGAGAGTGAATTGCATCAAACATTTTATTTTATGTTTTCTCACGGGTTCAAAATGCAGAGAATACGATCGTAAAGCTAAAGGGAAAGGGGGAAAAACAAAATGATTCAATAATGTTGTTTTTTGATCTCCTAGATCGAAAAGTATTAGCGAGAGCTTCACTTTTACATATATTTATTTATGTAAATATATATATATACAAATACATATTGTGCAGATACTGTCCAATCTTTTAACATGAATATATATTTACGAGTATATATATTGCGAACCGATAGCTAAAGCCCATGGGATGCGGAGACAAACAGCTCAAATGCGGCACAAACATTGTAAATAAAAGTTGTGTACATATTTTGTTATATTTCGAGAGCTTACAAACGAAAGTCTGCCTTATGTCAACAAAATTTAGAATTTTATTTTTCGCACTAAACATCAATTAGCGAGTTTTATTTAAATTATTATTTTCGGTTCCTTTTTATTTTTATGTTTGTTGATTAAAAATTATTAATCGTATTCTTTTTTAAATATTAAATTAATACATTTTAGACGATTATTTATAATTTATTGAAACATTGTTGAATTATACTCTTGGCTAGGCCACCATTACTTTTAAACAATGATTTGAAAAATCTGGGCTATCTCGTACAAATGTGTACAATTTACGAAATGGAAAAGAATAAAAGAATAAAAACGATCATTCACTAGTAACTAATTCACCTTCAAGTATATGGTACATCAGAGCAGAGAAAGCCCAGGCTGTCTGATCGATGTGAGGGGTTCTCTACTTCGGTATCCAAGTGGCGTCACGTTGGGACGTCAGGCGTAAGTAGTGAGCTACCCGTGCGTGGCTAGACGCGTGCCAGCTGGGCGAGATACGGACGATCGGGTCTTTCTTTCTCTCTTCCTCTTTCTGTTCTCTGTTAATATTTTAAATATCCCAGGGTGTCTCATTTTCAATGAAGTCACGGGAACCAAAACATGATTACGTTTAGGTAAGGATTCTTAGAGAATATTTTGAAAAGCTTTGATTAATTAACAATTTTTCTTTTCTAAATAATTTAAACATTTTTTTTATATTCTTTCAGAATTGTTATTTAATTTAAGCACTTTTTGACTCCAGACTTATCTTTACTTCTCTTGAGAAGCTATAGTTTCCTAATATATCTGCAAATTTCGCTAATTATCTTAAAAAATTGAGATTTTCTGAAAAAATATTTCAACGAAAGGGTTTGCATTTTTTATGTAACATATGAATCTCCAAAAATATACAGGCTTTCCATTTGAAAAAAAGAAGTAAACATTGAAATGACCTTGAAATTTTCGATCGAAGATCAAATAAGTAACGCTATTTTACGTTCCTTTTGAAACCTTGACTCCTTTCCTTTAAATTAAGATTTCTTCAAAACTATTCAACATTTTTCGACGTTTTTTTTTTAGTTTTGTTCCGAAGATTTTATTGATAATTCTATGTAGAGTGTTACAGCATATTCGAATTAGAAAAATGTTGGGATCAATTGAAACTCGAAAAATATTGGTTCGAAAAAATGCTTATTTTCAATATACTCACCTCTTTTCATAAACCGTACATTCGATTTTGATCATTTTTGTTCTGTGGGTATATTAACGTGTTGTAAACAATGTGTCCAGCAATTTTTTCAATATTTTGTTTCAAATTTGTTGGCATCATTTTGAAATTTCATAAATTTTTTCACCACGTTTCTTTACGTTAAAATATATATTTTTCGAGTCTGAATAGTTTTTTCAAAAAATCGTTTTTTTTTTAAATGATTTTTTTATTTATTTTATTTTCGGAAAGTACACGCCTTTTTTAATATTTAGTGCAAACCATATGAAATTCCGAGGAGTGCAAGTGTATTAGATATTTTTTCAAAGTTAGCGTTTGAAATAATTGTAAGCATTTTGACAGAAATACACAAGCTTTCCAAGCTTACTCTCCTTCTACAGTAAACATGTGTACACATTGGAGTATGCCATTTTTGGGCACCTGTTTTTTCTTCCTACTAACATGTTTCAAACTTATAAAAAGGTAAAAAAAGAAGCCTACATTTATAAATTTTAGCTCGAAATATTAATATTTAGAGGTCGCTTAAACACATCTCTATTTCCCATTTAAATAATACAGGGAAAACAAAATTTTTGTCGGAATTTTATAACACGGTCATGGCATATTCCACAAATAAGCTGCTAGGCCATTCTTATGCAGAATTGAATACTCTACAAAAAAATACCTCTTATATTTTTTTGATAAACTTAGTCATTCAAGAGATATTCGAGTTCAAATTGTATGAAAATTCATCGTGTTTTGTTAATATTACAGCAAATCTATCGACTCTATTGATAAACATCAAATGGCTTTTGTGCAGATTATTAAATTTACTATCCAAATTCTTTAATTTATAGTCAATAAATATTGATAGATGGTTTTTTTAAGACTTTAGGCACTTATTTTTTGCCAGAAAACCGGTTCTGATGAGCTGGTACTTGTCGCAATACATCTATAAAAATTGGACAAAATACTCACGACTAAAATATCATTCTTTGTTCCCAATAGCAGAGAAAAACGATATTTCCTCAAATTTTTATAAACAAATTTATTCATTAAAAATTATAAATATTTCATAATTTATTACAGAGGACAGGTTTTTATATTAATATAAATATTAATATTTCGAGCTAAAATTTATACCGGCTTCTTTTTTTACCTTTTTATAAGTTTAAAGCCTGCTAGTAGGAAGAATAAAAAAAGTTGCCCAAAAATGGCACAGTCTAGTACACATATATAAATATATCTGAATATTATTTATGAGAAATGAAAAATAACCATATACAAAGGATAAACAGTTTATTAATCATAACTAAAAGAATACATTATTAAGTAAGAAATTTAATAACTGAAATGCTCCAGAAGCGATAGAGGAATACTTTTCTTTTCTTAAAACCCCTTAATGTGCTTCGAGGCATTTTAAAAACAAAACCAAACAAATAAAACTAACAGAATGCAAAAAAAAATGGGAACGAGCTGTTTTACATTAAACGATTTCGAAACATAAAATTGGTTAACATAATGGTTGATGAAGGTAAAAAGAATCCAAACTGTTTACATCATCTAACAACAAGTATCGATAATTACTTCAATCGATTCAACAAACACTCCGAAATTCATTGGAAATTCTTTTATATCATTTTTTACGTAGCAAGTACAGTAAAATAAAGCGTGTTCCGAGCCGTGTTTTCAAAAAAAGAACGATTCGTGTCAGACCCGAGAAAAATTCATTTGAACATAAAAAAAATCGTGAAATTTTTTTTTAATTTCAAAACGACGTTAAAAAATACTGAAATGAAATATCGAAAAAATGATTACATATAACTTTTATAACATTTTAATAAACCCATAAAAAAACAATAAAAATCAATCATATAGTTGCTGAGAAAAGGTAAGTATCTAGAAGGCAGGAATTTTGAACAGCCCCCTTTGAATACCCTCTAAAATCATATATAGAATTGTCAATAGACTCCTTCTGAAGAAGATAAGAAAAAAAAAGTCGAAAAATGTTGAACAGTTTTGGAAAAATGTTAATTTAAGCAAATTTTAAGCAAAAAAAAGATCAGATAGGATCTTTCGGATATGTCGACTCCTGTTAAAATGGAACATCCGGCATATGTAAGTTCATTTGAAAACAATAAATTATAAATGATTTTTAACCAGTCGATTTTTTAACCCAAATGAATATTAAATTTCTATTAAATCCAATGATTCTTTTTATCATTTCATTCAAATATCAGCCTCGATCGCTTTTATTGCGGAACGTGATCGTCCACTGCCGTTGGCAACAATCAATTATTTCGAAATGAACATGGAGGGGATAAGCTCTTTACCGTCCAGCCTCATGCGGTCTTCCGCACTGCATTAAATCATCGCCGTTGATGCAATTCACCACGGTGTCTATAGTATTATTCTAGCTATGTAGACTCGAATGCCCGTCTCAATTTCAAACTTCAACAGTTTCCACCTCCCTGTTTGATATTCGACATAGTACCATATATATCTGTACGTACGTGAATATGCTGCACTAACGCCTCGTTCCAATCCTTTGTGTGTGACTTTTTTAACTGTATACGTATATACGACTAACTCGCTATATGCTACACGAACACACATTTTCATAAACGGCATTCACACATACGTACAGCCACATACCCGAGGGGAGAATATCCGAGCGCCAGTTTTGGGATTGACTCGAATAGTTCGATAGCGAATCAACGATCAGCACAATATAACGCTACTAACGTTTCGGCTCGTTCACAATTTTTTGTTGGCCACTGTCGGTTAGTACGATCACTGATTCGGTATTCAGCCCGGATCGTTTCTCATTCGTTCTAGCAGTTCGACGATAGCCTAGATTATTAATTAATGCCCACTTTAAATCTATCCCAGCCTCTACAAATTCGCCCTCCGTATAACTAAATAAGCCAAAGTACCATCGGTGAGCTATATAGATTTTTATATTAATTTTTACGCTATTATATAAAGTGGCATATCGGTCGAAAAATCGCAACGTATCATAGAGAAATACGCATGTTTTTATTCTATTTGAACGAACCTCGTACGAACGCCAATTAATGTTTTTAAATTTTTAATACATCGTTTCGAACAGATGGCTTGGCTAATTGGATTTTGTATTTAGAAGCAACGTTTTTTTTATTTAAATCGAATAATTTATTATATTTTCTTTTTTTTTTTGGCTCAACAAATTTTTTCTGTGAAATTGCCTGCATTCGCGTATGGTTTTATGGTGATATTTATAACGATATTAAATAGATTCATTAAATGAAAGGGAATATTTTAATTGCAGCGGTGAAATTTTAGTCGTATATCGAATCGATTTTAATCGAATTAAACGATTTTCGTTAGGACGACGATTACACGTTTTTCAATCTCTGAAAATTGATATCGTTTCATTAAAGTAAATTTTGTTTCTATCAAATAAATTCATTTTTATCAAATTGTTTTCATAACGTCGCCGATATATCGTCAAAACCGATTCGAACGACGTAGATATAAGATTGTTTGTCAAACACAATAGGGGGAAAACAAGGAATGTACTTTGACATAATGACAGATTATTCAAAAAATCGATTTCATTTTATCTACACAATTATTCGTAAGGGTTCCATCGTAGAAATCCTTTTCTTAATCTTTTTCTTTCTGCTTGACCTCTTTTGATAGAGTCCAATTACTGTATATCGCTCTGCAACGATTATTCGTATCGTTTCATTGATAATGCTGCATTCAATACACGGTTCGCTTTTTAATCCCAGGTTGCTCGTTTCCGCCTGAGATGACACGCAGGAAGATTATTTGCGAAGGCAAGCGCTTCAATGTCGGAGCTTCCCGAGAATTCTCCCCGGGTGTTGCATTTGCCTTCGTGTTTCTGCTACCGATACTGTCAACTTCCTCATCATCATCATCCCACCCTTGTCACCATAGCCTCGCTCGCTCTCCTCTTCCTCCTGGTAGATTTTCCCCGTAACGAGAACGAACGTCGCTCATTTCACGAGCGCGCATTAATTAATAATCCAGCGCTGACGCAACGATGGACGAGCTGTAGCAGCAGGAGCAGGATAGGCCAGCCCGGCTGTGCACTACAATTACATACACACATACACAAATCCGCACACGCGCACACACACACACACATACATATATGTATATAGATATCGTGAGATTTTCCGACCATTGCCCACACTGTCATCTCTCTCCAAGCGTTGTACGAGTGTATGTATGTGTACATACAGAACGTAAAGCCAAAAGAGGTAGGAACAGAGAGGTGGTTAGAGAGAGATGACAGCGTGGCCGATGGTCGGAAAATCTCGCGGTAGTACAGAAGGGATATCTCGCACTAGCCCCGTGCATGATACCATCGACTAATATACGTAGATACCGAACCGAGACTATCGAGAACAAGCAAGATAAATTTATACGGAATTAACTTGAAATTATTTGGACCTTATCGATAAAATTACACATTTTATTAAGTGATTGGACTCCTGTTTTTTGTCTTGCTACGGTTATGTTATTTAATTTTTTTTTCTTTGTGATGTAAATAAAACGACTAATATATTAAATTTGAAATTACTACCTCATGAAAATTAAGAAACAGCTGACCGGTATTGACAGCGTTGGCGATAGAACTACTGTACATTTCAACACATAGGTCACGGTATTTTCTCACTAGACGTCGCGAGAGGGGGGCTTAAAGTTCTGCGACAGAACAGCTTTTCAGCGTTCGCTGAGTTGTCCTGGAGAGTGAATGTTGCTTATTCATAGTCTGCTTGAATACAAGTCTACGTCGATTCGTGAATATTTAAATACAGCGGACAATTCCGTCTTATTTAAAGTAATCTTTCAGTAAATTTAGTACAACATTGAAGTTGAAAATGTCCTAGTACAAACAAAATACATTATTTTGTTGTTTCACTGAACTAACAATAAGATAAATGTAAAATGTATTCGTGAAAAACCCACGTTTATAGCGCCGACGTTTCGTTTACTTTATTTTTTTAGAAATCAGCTCGTAGTATCGAGCAGTATCACAATCAATCGATGTATGAATCGTTGGACGGGAAGTGAAAAGATTCTAGGCCTAGGGGATATTTCCATTTAATTTGGGCATTGTCCAAAAATAGGCAAAGGAAAAAGAACTTCGTAGTTTTTCTGAGCTGCCAGGTGATCCGGATAATAGAAACGTAGCATTGGGAGTAACGAGGAGTATATCGAGGGGCAAAAATTTTAATTGAAAACTACACCTTGGCCAATTAGATATTTAATTATTAATATAACTTTTTATTATTCTTGTCGTGTCTTATTTATTTCTTTTGTATATACTAATTATTTATATTAGCGATATTAGAATTAATCGGTACATGTTTTCCGTTTATCAAAAAAATAAACAAAAATCTTTAGTACTATTGTTATTTTGATTTTCTTTTTTTTTAATGCTATGTTGTAATATACTAGGAGAAAATGTCCTAGAGTAAAAATGGTCGCATTACTATTGAATACGATATATATACCTTTATCTAACAGAAAATGAATACGAATATCAATAAATTTTAAATTTTAATAGTGCATATGTCATTACAAAAAAAATGAAAATTACGATCTTTCATCGAATAAATTTATTGTTTTAATATATCGCACAACGCCATATGCGTATATGTCTCGTTCTGTACATATCTCGTACAGTTTCATCCCCCTCGATGAGAGATTGATGGCTCGGTTCATCTCTTTCTCTCTCGAAATGTGTGTCACTTTTGTATCTATATATGGGGGCTTCCTACTGCTTTTTTTCATCCTACGACCCAGACCATTTTCAATTCGGGCGCAAATTCGTTCGCGTTACTGCATCGGCGAAAAAACTATTTTCAAATTTCTTCAGAGTTTTTTCCAGAGTCGTTTTGAAAACTATTATCACCAAATTCTCAATTTTATTTAGTTTCGATCAACCATTTCTTTATAGCAATTAGAGGTAAGTATGGAATTTCGTCTACACACATTTGTTGCTTAAAAATTGCTCGTTAAAACATAATAATTTTTCATTTAGAGGAATAATTTAGATTGTTTAAATAGTGATGAAATTGGCATTTATTACGCATAAGTCATAAAAAACATACGATGATTGCTCGAACGATGTATAAACTACAGTTTTGTCGAGTCTTACGATTTATTAATGCTCCGTTGGTACACTGGGTTTTTGAAGGCGCAAGCCAAAATTTGAAATGTAATATCTCCGGAGTTCGGAGGGGGAGGGGTTCGGGTCCTGGCGGTAAAAGAAAACTAGGTATGTATTATAGTACTGGTAGGTTGTACGGCAAATGGCGTCATAGTCGGAGCGAAAATGTCGAGTGTGCCGCAAAACACCCAGGTTACCTATGGCGCCGGTAGTTCGTCTAATTGTAAGTAAGTAAAATTAAATTTAGGCTATTTTTCGATTTCTTTAATCATTTTAACCTTCCTGAAATTATTTTTATCGCATGTATATATTTTGGAAAACTAATACAAAGTAAATTTAATTTTAATAACTTTTGAAGCGGTAAGTTTATCGATAACTTATAACGAACGTTTTATTGTAGAGCGTTCAATTCCCTGTAAGAATATATATCGAATATATAAGAATATTGACACATAATAATAAAGTTTTAAAGTTTCAATGTGTTTTCTTCAGTTTGAAAATAAGTCTAATATATAAGCACGGATTATATGATTCTAATGTTAAAATTAATATTTTGACGTTTCAATTTTATTAAAGACGAAATTTCCGAAGACGAATCAGATTATGAAATCAAGAAGAATTCCAAAGAAACCAAAAAATAGGTGAGATAATAAAAAAAACGTAAATTTGGAGACCAGTACAAGTCAAAATTTGTACTACTCCTCTCAATCTCCCAAACTCCATTTTTCATTGCAACGCTTGAACCGCCACCCTGCGTTCAATGCCAACGCGCCCTCCAGCTCGAATCTGGTATCGTCGTGTACCCTCCACAACCCGATCTCAATCTTAAGTTTGAAAAATAGGACGCTTCGGACCCTGCTCTCGATCCCAACTGTGCGTGGCGAGTCTACCCAACCCGCCCTTGATCAAAATATTGCCTCGAGTAATCATCACACTGGCAGTACTACCAGAGTCCAACAGATGGCTACAATTCGCGCGGACGGTGTCGGGCCATATTTGTATATAGCCGAGGGAATTAGTATAACAGAGTGGCGAATTGGACAAAATTTTAACAAGACGTTTTTTTATATCCTTAAGGTAGTCCTATCGTTACAGCGTTTCCGTTAGATTACACTGAAAATTTGCAGAAACGTTCTTTGATGTCATATGTATATGTGTATAAAATTTCAGGGGCCTTTATCGACTCAAAAATGACGATATTTATTCTTGAATCATTTGTTCGATAAAGTCTGTTAAAATTCTGCACACATTTTTATATGATATCAAAGAAGCTTCGATTAGTTTTTATGATAAATCTTATGGAAAAAAAATTCATGATTTTGTTTATTATATAACAAATAAACTTTCCGTAGGATTAATTTGAATTTTGAGTATGTTGTTCTTTAGTCGATTTGCAACAAATTTTCTTAACGAACTTTAAGGCTTGGTCCACTTCCAATGTGAGAAAAAATGGGAATAAAATTTTAATCCCTTACCCAACGATAGGACTACTTTAAAGCATCAATAATTATCGATGTTTTTTTAAATTATTGATAAAGATCTTTAAGGATATAAAAAACGCGTTGCCAACATTTTGTTTGATTCACAACTCTTTTATGCTAATTTCCTATTGGTGAGATTTTTTAATTAATCAAAAATCGTATGTAAATAAGATAGATAAAAAATTTGATTTTTAATTAATTGTAAGTCACCTAGAGGATAGATGATGTCCAAGTTTGAGGTTAGATTTTTTTCACAGTCACAGAGTACTTTTAGAATATAGATTAAAAAGTCACATAAAGTCGAGTGTTGCGATTGGACAAAATATCGTTTTTTAATACCTTTTCGATACTTAAAATTTCATATTGATACATCGATATATCGAAATAAAAAATATCGCAAGAAAATATCGATATATCGATATATCGATATTTTTTCGCCATCCCTAGTCTCTAGTCGTTTGAGAAATTTGTGTACCCTATTCCTCATACAAATACAAATATGTATGTGTTTTTGCAGTTATATATTTGCAAATATTGACCAGATTATATCAGTATGTATTGTAATTGTATGCATATATTGTGCAGCTACTATATATATATATATATATATATATATATATATATAGGGACATAGTGAACAGAGTATAGCAGGAAAAATAACGATATAATCTGTAAATAGTTACTCGATGGTGTATAGGGCCCGCCCACAGTAGCCACGAAGAAGCAGTTCAGGGGGTTTGGGGAAACCGAGTGGGGAGAACACCCAGGTGGCTGTGGAGGTTCTACGATACCCTCCACACACCCTTCGCTGGCTCCAAATGTAAACACTCTGCCATTTTGCAGCCGAGGATCCACGTATACCCTTCACTATGCGTTGGAACCTCGTCTAGACCCTCGTCACTCCGATCGATTTGGCTTATTCTCGAAACGACCGAAAATTACGACTCGGGAGTTTTTTTAGTATATTGAACATGTGAACGTATCTTGTAAGTACTACGATACGCTCGACTCTCACAATCTCGGTCTCTCTCTCTCTCTGTCTCTCTCTCTCTTTCTCTCTCTCTCTCTCTCTCTCTCTCTCTGTCTCTCTCCCTCTCTCTCTCGCCCTCTCTAACTCCCTCTCTCTCCCTCTCTCTTCCCCTTTAGTACACACAGATACTATGGTTGCTTAAATATTCTCATACTGCGATCTCGCAAGGTTGAAGAGGATTTCGGGAATACTGAGCTTTCGGGACCCGCGAAAGAAAACTATGATTCACACATGTCTTATCGTAATGGTTGAAGCGATTTATCCAGGCTCGTGCCTCATAAAATTTCTTTTATTATCATTCAAAGATAATTCCTTTATTAAAAAGAAAAGATTCCCAGGATAATGCACATATACATTCGTTGCAGGTGAAGATCACAGAGGGTGACTGAAAACGGTCGACAAGCCCGATTTTCAGGTCAGATCGATACTCAATCGATACTCCTCCCGATCGATATCCGCGTTCATCGGCGCGCGATTTTTTCGTAGCTGGCTGTTCGAACTTGGGATTGGTAGACCCGGAGAAAGATAAAGGTTGCCTCTCATGTGCCCAACTCTCTCGTCTGATCACTTTAGCGGATTCGTCGGCAAGGTTATCATCCAGCCGTCTGCTTGGCTGAGAGTATCAACGCTGCATAGTCGGAGAACCATTCTTTACAGCCTTGCTCGCTTCCGCTCTTGTTGATCCTGCAGCCGTTCGTCTCGTTATTCACTAACTTTCTTGACAATGATGAATGTATTCGGATTGATTCTTCGACAAGTTAGCGAAGGGGCTAATCCGAGGGCTAGTAGTGTGGCAAAAAAAAGAGCGTTTGCCAGATCGGACATTCCGTTAACAAGATTTACTGAAGAACAGCCTTTTTTTAACTTCATTGCTATGATCAGTTGGATTTCCTTTTATCTATTGTCCATTATTTGTTGGGCAGACACACGTGGCTTTGAATATTTTTATCTATGGATGGAATAATTCTCGATATCAATATTTCAAAATACGCCAAACTTATCATTTGTTTAATCGATCATTATTGATCGATTATATTTTTTGAGCTATATTTATCGTTAACAAAAAAAAGCTTCGTTGTTTTTAAAGATAATAATAAAAAAAACGCTATTCAATGTGAGAGGGGACGATTTAAAGGATTACGTACAGAAACTGGTCCTGTTAGCAGGGAATGTCCAATATATACGTGAATATATATGTAAGCATACACCTATATACAAGCGAGCTGTGGGATAGAGCGTTAACTAAGCCTGTATGGCGCCCACCGCGTTATATCCGATCGGTGGGACTATTCGCGGATCTGTACTACTATATGGCGTTCACAGTAGTAATACAGCATGTTCGATGCAGAATATAGCATTGGACACGCGCAGTCTCTGAAATGCCATTTTTCATCCTCGCATACGCACACACGCATCCGCGTACACCCTTACAGAGGGATGAATCGAGAATATCATAGATAGATGTGACCAAGAAACATTTCGGGTTTGGTTGTGACGGGATTACCCGCACATAGTAATGGGATAATCGTTTGTTCGGAATGCAACTTGGAGAGTTGAATTCACCGAGCGATAATTAATGCCGGCCCGACTCGTAGCGCACCCCTGCCCCTTGTTCCTGAGGTCCAAGAAGTTCTTACACTGAAGCATACAGCCTCTTGTGCAATGCCATTTGCCCGTTTGTATGCTATAGACCACTCTTTTGGAAAGAGGAAGAGAGAGAGAGATACAGACAGGGAAAGCGGGTTTCGGGGGATAGGGTTGGTGAGTAAGAGAGGTCCGAGCCAAAGCCCACGTCATCCCTGACCCTCTTCCAACACTCTCTCTATCGCGGCCGCATCCTTCCCACGCGTCAACCCTCTCTCTCTCTCTCTCTCTCTCTCTCTCTCTCTCTCTCTATCTATCTCTCTCTCTCTCCCTCTTTCTCTGACTCCATCTCCCTCACTCTTTGGCCGCTACTAACACTCCGAACTCACTTCGACGACGATCACGAGTACTCGCGACCCGTTAGGTCGTCGAGCACCGTACCAGGCGCGTATGTATACATATATATATGTTTATACCCGAATTTATGCTCGGCATTTTTGACACGTACATCTCGCATTACAATTTCATATAGTATTTATTTGACCCCTCGAGTTTCAAACGTGCTGAAATATATGGAGCATTCGTCATGTTTGGCGAGAAAATTAAACTCTCAGTAGACGTAATTTTTCAGTGCTAGAAGAGAAGTCGAACTTTTCGATGATGCGAAAAACTGGCGAGGTTTTTTTTATTTCGTTAAAAAATGTATACTTCACATAAAGTTGCGCATGATTGCTTTGAATCAGGCATGCATCACTCATTTATTTGTCACAAAATTTTTAGCTTTAGGGAAACATGTGAATTATAGATAAAGTTAATAATTTTATCTTGTTTTTCAAAGCAATTGGAGCAGTTCAGCGTTAGTCTATTATTATCCAAAAACCCGCTGTTGTTACGCATTTATTGTCAAAAATATTTCTAGTAGGTAATGCAATAATAATCGGAAACTATTTTCTAGTAAACTTCGTCTTTGTAACATTTTATATTTCTTACAATTTAAAATGTGATGAACAAAAATTATCATCCTCCTACCAGGGTGCAAGTATAACTGCTGCAGAGCTCGTGACTATAGTATATCTCCGTTCAGTGATATTATCCATCCCACAGGACTGCTTTTTTGTTCTTAGCTCTGCACGGAAACTCATCGACTTAGTTTCACAAAGTTGGTGGTCGTATCTGCATTACCGAACACCTCGAGCCCTCCTATATATTATACACACATTTAGCAAGTTTCGTAAAAAAAAATCCTGACGATCACTCAACGGAGAAGTTGGTTAGAAGAGGCTTTTTCCTACAGCAGCTTTACGATTTTTTTTCCTAAAGTCTTCACGATTTTTCATTTTCCCCGTTCCTTTCGACTAGTCCATTACCAACACCTTTCGAACCTCCAACTTTCTTTATCACTTTGTTTTTTTTAATACTCCTCCAGTGTATATATCTGTATAACCTAATCATGTATATAAGAATCGTGAGATGGCTTAGATTCTTGGAGGTAAGGACTTTGGGAATGAGGATGCCCTAAATAAGGATGATTAGAAAAAAGTCTTCAGCAACGTCGAGAGAAAACTGTTCAAGTACGAGCAACCTGTAAAACGTCAAGAAGCAAAGCACAAGGAAGCGAAAGGGATATCTGTAGATGGAGAAGTTTTTAATAACAATACCTATACTCGTATGTAACCAAAATGTTTGAAAAACTAACACAGAAATATAATAATAAATTATCTTCCTGCATTAAAGATTTCTGCAAAAGGGATGTTTGGAGTATAATAGTCTACGAGAGTGAGATATGGAACGAGGAATATACACAAAGAAGTCTGGAACGACTGTTCCGTGTAAGGAATGTTTGCATCGAAGCATCTTAAATGGTAATATCTCGGACAAGGACACGATTGGAAACGTGGTAATTTGGCACAAGCACGCTAGTCGTAAGAATTTCGGCGAGAAGCTTAATTGTATCAACTTTATCCCCTTTTGCCCCCACTCTTAGCAGTTAGTATATATATAGTGGCCATCTATAGAATAATAAACTTTCTCTATCGCAACGCTCTTTAGTAGCCTATTTCCTCTCCATTCTCTATCTTAGAAAGACCCAAGAGGGACAAACATTACCTCCGATTTCCTCTATTCACTATCCCACGGGTCCTTTTAACCCTCGCTGGTTACCCAATGGGCTACGGTATGAGAAGTTCTTCGGTCCGCTCTCCTTTATAACAAGAGAAAGACACAGTTCAATGGACATAATTTGCACACATTCTCCAAGTGTTCCATTTTTCCATATTTTTCTGGAAATACTTTTTCTCGCCACGATAATAAACACAATTTCTTTTTAATCCGGTTTTAAAAATAATATCCTGCCGCGTGAGAAACGTGAACGAGAATAAACAACGAGGACGCAAAAGATGAGAAACAAAGACATCACGAGGTAGCGGTGTACCAAGAAGCACGGAATAGTGGTGGAAAAAAAGAAACTCCAACCTGTTAACCGTCACAAGAAACAAAGAGAACCTCGTCGGTGAGACGACGGGCTGGAGGGGTTGGAGAGGGCAGGGGGGGGGGAGCTTCATGACAGTAGTAAATTTTATTCCGTCTGATGCGCGGTGAGGACCACGAGAGAAATAGACAAGGCTCCGGGGCTCGTTATTTTGTCGAGTTTGCGACGAATGCGCGTCGTGGGTAGCTTCATTAAAGCCCACTCGACCACGAGGGAAAGCCGGCGAAAATAAGGGTGGTACCTATAACGGTGGTGCTGGTGGGTATGTGTGTAGATGTGTGTATGTGCATGTGTGTGTGCGTTCCGGGTTGACCAACGCTCTCTCCCATCACTGCATCCACCCTGCTGTTGCAGTTGGGCTTTAGCCACTATATGAAGGCACACCTGCTCGTCCAGTTGATGAGCTCCCGTTATTGAAGAAAATATCCCATATTTGCCCGTTGCTTCGTCTTGTATAATTTTCTTTCAACTTACTTTGAAATCAATTTAGAAAAGAGGTTTTTCGCAGGCTGTTTGATTTCGTTACTTCAAAAGTTATTTTTGCGATGTTTTTGGTTCATCGGTGGAAGTTTGAGGTTTGATACCTCATAGAGCAAGTTTTACCTTGGTAGGAAAACAGTTTATACTTTTCCACTGATTTCTTAAAAATATAAAAGCGCTAACATCTTAGGTTGTAATGACAGCTTTTACAAACTTTGCACGAAGTTCTACAGAATAATATTAGATTCATTTTAGTATTTGAATTTTTGTGGCTTTCGTGTACGTTCAGAAAACGCGAACAATCGATCCCAAGGAGCACGTCTGGGAAAATGTTCAAGAATCACACGTGAAACATGAAGGTTTAAAAATGTATAGAAAGTCGATTACCGATGGCAGAAGGATGGCCCAAGATGCATTTTCAAGCTTCAAGAATGTTTTATTAATCAAGCATACTGCAGAATTGTACTTTCTGCTAGATTAAAAGAAGTAGGGGTCGAAGTGAAGCAAGGAATTACCGGTCATGATCAAAGCTGCCTTAATTATTTATTTTGCAATTCTCGTATCAATATACGTTTTGTTATGTACGCTATTATTCAAATGCACGATCTTCCAAAGGAATTTTAAACGCATCCGACATCTCTTCGAATCGCAACAAAAAAGTCATTTACTCAGGGTCGAAAATCTCTCCGCATCTATTTTTGCTACAAAATTCGTATGGGAGTTTTCAGCTGAGACACAAACGACTTCCTGATCAACCGATGGGCAGTTTTCATCACGCGACAGTTTATACGAGCAAACGTTGTTTTACTCTCTTTCTGGTATGACGCAGCGGCGATTTTCAAAATTGGGCAATGAGTGAACAAAGTATACCTGATACGCAAGTTTGGTTATCAGTTTTTATTTTATGGCACAATTTTTCTAACCCCGATAACGGTTACAATAGATATACGAATTGACTAACGGTGAGTTTATACTTCTGGAAGTCAACGAATAATGCATTTCGAGCAAAAATGCTCCGGAATTTTCATTGCGCAAGGGTCTCTGTGAGTCTCGTTAAAATTGTAACCGACTCTTTGACAGAAAGGTAGGCCCTATATACTCATTTTTGCGGATATTTGTGTATAACATTACTGGTTGATTAGTTGGTATTTTTGCTTTTATCATTTATTCATATTTAGTGTTCAGTTATCTATTCCGATTGGTTAATAACCATAGCTATATATTAGCTGTTAATTGATTTATCTTTTTGCTTCTCTGGAGAAAATATTTTTATGATTTTAGGAGGTCATTACCTACGCGAATTTATTGCTGCATGCATCTGCATGAAGAAGGGTGATGCGTATAGGTATTTGGTCAGCGCATTTCCTATTTGGTTCGTGTGGTGTTTGGTAGAAGTGGTCCTTTGACTTAAGTGTCAAAGGACGATGGGTAATAATAAACACTCACCCCCTTAATAAACAATATTATCCACCATGGGTAATAATAAATTTCACTTGATATTGGTAACGATTTTTAGAGGGCCGTATGGATTTTAGATGACTGGAAATCCATAATGATGCGTCATATACAGAGTTTTGCAAAGTGGGAGATAAAATACCAAATGCCATGGGTTAAGTGGGTATTCTCAAATGGTAACACTCCCTCCACTGAATGCCCCAACCGTCCAAGGATCACATAATAGGACATCCTGTCATTACTTCAATATATGGCCAACTTTCGTGTTCTATACGCGTTGTTTCGGCGTTGATTGGTCTTGGTCCGCTTTTGAGTTCCTTTCCTATGTCAAAAGAAATTCCCAAGGGTCCCGATTCAGGCCACCTAACGTACAGATTAGTGTACCCTTTCACCCAATTAGGCGTTGGGTTACTGAAAAACAGATTTTTAAAAATGAGAAATCATCACGTCATCGTTATCTCATCAATAACGAGTTTAAATGAGATTCTTTTTCGCATTTTCCTTACCCGTATTTCGCAAAGTTCGTCCACATAGTGGAAACTCTTTCGACGGTACGAGCCACGGGATCCCTCATTTTATCTGTACTGTTATCTACAGCAGCCGTGTAAAAGATATATCCATGATCGTCGCCGTGTCCAGGCCCTACGAATAAAAATTAATAAAATATTAATAGTATCGATTGCTAGAAATAATCATTAAAATCAAGAGAGTCCGATACTTACCCACGAGAGTTATGTTGTCAACAATTAGGTGAATGGATCTCTCGTCATAAAACGAAACGTGATAGTAATAAGTCGGTTTGTCGTTTGTAGCCGATAACAATCTTTGAGTCTCATCAATCCCGTTTACGAATAAAATACTCAATATTTCCTAATGAATAATAATGCGTAGCAATCAAATTAATAAGAGTATAAAATTGTCTATTTTCAAGAGGTAAGTAGTACTTACATCCATGACGGACTTTTTTAAAGCATCGGCCATTTTGGGATAAGTCAAACCGATTTTAGATAGAATTTGAGCTTTAAGGAGATGCGGTGTAGGACGTACCCCTACCATCTTGGTATAATTAACAGCATAATCAAGTACGCTGTGAAACGCTTCTGGAACTTCACGTAGAATATTATCGATCACTAATAAGTTCATCAATTGGTTTATGATGATTGCTTGTTCAGATATTTTTCTTTATATATTTTACTCGTTGATATACTTATTTAATATTATAATTTACTGATACAATTTACATGTATATCCTTTCAATTGATACGTACTGCCAAAATAGATCAAAGGCTCCTGATCCATGAATCCCAGAATCTGTGGGACTTTGCTATAATTACCAGATTTATATTTTCTCAACCAACATTCGGATACAAATGGCTTGATAGCAATCTCTTTATTCTCGACCGTGGGTAAAAATGATATACCGTCCTAATAAATAAATAAAAAAACTAATTAATTAAATCGAGATCAAAAACAATCTGGAACAGACAGATTTCTTTGTAAATAGCTATAGAAGTACCGAAGAAAGTCTATTCGTTGCGTTAAGTATTTCATTTGCTGTAGCGAGATACAAAGTTTTCAGAAGTACTTCTGTATTATTGGAATTTGCACCCAACAAGGCACCAAGTTTTTAAGCCTGCTCCAAAGCTTTCGAGGGTTTTTGAAATGCCCAAGGATTAATGGGTACTCCGCTCATAGAAATTGCACCATGAAAGAGGCCTGCTAGATCATATGAACAACAATGGAAAATGTTTCCAATTTCTTGATAACTAATTGTAACTGTGTGAAATTTTGATAATGAATTATTGATAATTTACCAACGGAAGCATCCGATAACACATGGTAGCCGACGGAAGCTGCCCCAGCACTTTGACCAAAGATTGTCACGTTCTTCGGATTTCCACCGAATTTCTGTATATTCGACTGTACCCACTTAAGAGCGAGCACCTGATCCTTCAGTCCAGCATTGCCAGAAGCATCTGAATGGTCTAGGCTCAAAAAGCCTAATGAAAGCAATTTCGGTATTAGAATTTGAATAATTAGGAAATATTGTTTGCATGATATCAGTTAGCAAGCTATATATTGTCATGGGCGAATCCAACCATGATGTTTATGGAACGTTCGAGTGAAACGAAGGATCGGCCTGTGAAAAATTTCAATAAGTTTCGGCAATTTGAATGGGGAAAGCAAACGACGGTTGACAAAGAAGCAATCTTATTAGAGGAAGCTTCAAACAGTATTTATGAGAACGACATATAATATCTCGATAGTCGTATATTTCTTTTGGATAAGTATATTAATCTTGATTCTGAATCGTTATGCGTTTTCTCATTTCCCAAAGGCTTCTATGCCAACTCGCCACATCGTATCGTAGCCATCGTATTTCACTTAAAATTCAAAATTATTGGACGAATGATTTTTATGATGTCGTAATCAGTCGATTACAGTATCTTACCCAGTGCTCCGAGTCGATAATTGAAAGAAACGTAGACGATATCTCTTTCGAGTATGTAGCTTGGATTATAAACTGTTGGTGAAGATGTACCAAATGCGAACGAACCCCCATGAATCCAGACCATCACGGATTTTAATTTTTTCGGAATTTTTTGAAGATCCGTCTACAGCGATTAAATTATTTGATAAATAACGTGATAAATCTGTCGGATATTTGCGTTTCAACTTCATCCACCATACCACTGGAGTGAAAATATTGATGAATAAGCAGTCCTCGGAATCGTTTCTAACAGTTCCATCATATTGAGGGCAACTAGCTCCTTCGACAGTGGCGTCCAAAATTATATTCGATCGATTGATTGGCACAGGAGCCTATAAAATGTACATGATATTCACAGTAAATTATTTTTTTAAAATGTAATGATTATCTAATTTGACATGTCGTATTTAAAATTATTCAACATTTATTTAAAAGTTGACTCTTTTTTCTGTCGACCTTATATCTCTCGAGATCTCCGACTAGAGCGTTCACGATCCAAATAAATATACAGGGTGAATTGCGTAAGGGGTGCCAGGTGGCAT
>JAPYZT010002562.1:0-10000 GCA_030522965.1 Tryphoninae sp. A BG-2022a
CTACAAAGACACCCAATTGCAGATCTGTATGCCGACTACACGTGTCGCTAGCGCCATCCATGTGTGAAACCCGGAAACTTAGTTGCGCACCTAGTATATAGACATATCCATATTAATATCTATGTATATAGATATAAATGTTCGAGTGTGTTGCTGAAAATAATTCAAGTTTGTTCCGGTTCGGTTCGTAACAGAATTCTATACACATGTGCGTGTATATCTGTATATATATATAAATATTTATATGTCGAGACGTTTTTTTCCCCACGAGTGCCACGATCCCTTCTGGCACGATCCGGAGTATAAACCTACAATTTCTTGTTTCTTCAAGAGAGAAGCGTGCAATTTCCAAAATCGCAGCAGCTTTTCAATATAGATCGACCAGTAGAGATTTCTCGGCAAAGATGCATAAGTATATATATGAGGCATTGCGCATGAAGTCATCCAGCCTAAAACATAAAAGTTTTGTAATCGTCTTGAAATTTGTATGGTCGATAGTCCTATTGATAGTGAAGCTTCAGCCAAAATTTTAAGGCTCTAGCTTAAATAGTTGCCTAGCAATAGGGGCTCAAATTTGTATCATGTTGACCGCCGTGGCGACATTCCCAGGTTTTTGTCTTCCTGAGAAATATAGCGATTTTAAAAAGTGAGCAGTGATTTTTAAACCATTTTCTACGTACTTTAAGAATATATTTTTTCTATTTTTAATACAATTAATAAGTTCATAACAATTTTTTAAGGTTAATGTTAAAAATGACTTTTTCTCAAAGATCGACACCTTCGACTTTTATAAAAAAAATTTATAAAATAGTAGGGTCCTTTCTGAACAAAAAGGTATATAATGTCCAAGATGGGCCGGACCTTAGTTTTGGAGATACAGTAGGATTTACCAGCGAGCGGGCGCTCCACGTAGTGTCGCGCGGCGACCCTCCAGGCTACGTTCGAGCTTGAACTCTACGTGAACACCTAAATCCTACTGTATCTCCGAAACTAAGGTCCGGCCCATCTTGGGCATTACATACTTTTTTGTTCAGAAAGAACCCTACTATTTTATAAAAATTTGTTATAAAAATCGAGAGGTCGATCTTTGAGAAAAAGTCATTTTTAATTTTACCCTTAAAAAATTGTTATGAGCTTATTAATTTTATTAAAAATAAAAAATATATTCTTAAAGTACGCAGAAAATGCTTTAAAAATCACAGCTGACTTTTTAAAATCGCCATATTTCTCGGGAAGATAAAAATCTGGGAATGTCGCCACGGCGGTCAACATGGTACAAAGTTGAGCCCCTATTGCTAGGCAACTATTTGAGCTAGAGCCTTAAAATTTTTGCTAAAGCTTCACTATCGATAGGACTATCGACCATAATAATTTCGAAACGATTACAAAACTTTTGTGTTTTAGGCTGGATGACTTCATGCGAAATACCTGATATGTCCATATATGTACGTATGGGAAATTCGAGGCAAAATTGAACCTGGAGGAAATCCTCGTACACCTTATATTTCTGAATATATTTTCTTCTTTATTCGCAAAAGTACAGGATAATTTAGAGAAAACGCAAGAAATTAAATAGTGCACTTTTAAATTAATGAAAGAAAACAATTTCAGCCAAGTGTCATCCTTTTTCGTTTTCACGCATCTACAACTCGTGTAAGAAATTACTAGGGCAGCCATAACAAAATTCGGGGCCCATGAGGGTTTGAATATGGATTCCTTACTAGGGATTTCCATAACACAACCCGACTAGGTCCCGATACGAAAATAACAGGGTTGGATTATTTATGCAAAAAAGGTTGTAGCGAGGTAAATGATAAAGGGTCCAAACGGGATTCATCGGGGCAGTAGTTATTTCAGAGCATACAATATTTGCAAAGTTATTTTAAACAAATTCTAATTTTTAGACTTATTTTCCATAGATGTGATATATACATATAAAGTTTAAGGTATCGGTTACACACTGGGTTAGATCACTTGAAATAAACTGTAACGTTGTACAATATCTCCCCTGCACCCGGCTCGTCCCAAAAGCAACCGTTCTCACGGACAGGCCAAAAACAGGCAAGTGATAAAATATTATTTTATTTTCTCTTCCTTTTTCCTAATTATTGTAACGCTCGTGCAACACTTCGTCAAGAGGACCGATCCACCAAGCCCGAAGAAATTGCCATTTGATTGTCTTCACCATGCCGTCCACATCGCCATACATCGTTACACTCGCGCAACACGCACTCCATCATCTATCGAGAGAATTCATCCGTCCGTCCCCGCACCACAGCCGTCCATCGTCTGAGCGACGACGAAGAAGCGAAGATGGCAGCAGCGCACGGCGAATCCCAAAAATTACGATTACCCACAATTATCAAATCCCCTCCAACATTATTCCCTACTTACTGACCGAAATACTTACCTGCCCGTCCCGATGCATCCCGCCGCGATGATCAAATATTCATCAAACGCTTGACCCTTCCCCTACCAACCCGCGGCGCTGCTGCCCAATGATCAAGCGCTCTAATTAGCGAAGAGGGAAGAAGACTTCACTTTGCGGCGAGGTGACGACCCGATAAGAAGCCAAAAATTAGCGAGAGAAAATTAAAGTCCAAGAAACTGGAGTGAGAGAAAAGTATAGAGTTGCGATAATTTGAGAAAAAAGATAGCTGGAGGAAATTAACGAGTGTAGAAAGAAAAGTGCGAGTGGAGTGTGTGTGTATGGATCGAGAGAGTGTTCGAGGATAAGGAGACAGGACAAGGAGAAGGTGCCACACAAAGAGAAAAGGAGAGACAAGACGAGGAAGAACCTTGCAACGAACGTAAGTGTTTACGCGGGTATGCATCATCGGCATATTTCTCCAAAGAATTTGCTTTTTCCCCTTTTTGGACTAAATTGTATAGAGTACTTCCCCCCCGCCCCCTTCTTATTGCGTGTGTTTACCCTTGTTTTTGGCCAGAGTGTCGCTTATTACAAAAGTCGAGTGGGACGGCTGTAAAAATTCTAGAATTTAAACGCGTGAATATTATAATAAGTACGAGTAACGGTCATTTCTCCCCGCCTGCCCCCCCCCCGTTTTCCTCGTCCTTATGTTACGCAAATAGCTCAAAGATGACTCAAATCCAACTGGCGTTCAATATTAACTCTGCCCTTGTGCAATGTACACATCACAAGGTATCTCGTCTCATAAAGAACCCATGGTTTTCGAATCGCCAGGTTAAGTTTTTTAGTAAAGCCTTTCCAGGGCTGTATTACGTGTCAGAATGGTAATACCTGTAACAATAGGTCTGTTGCACAACGGTGTCTTTATAGACTGCGCAGTCTTCCTTCGTAGTCAGTATCAGGACCGATATGAGGAGTGAAATGAATATTGTGTGTGTATGGACACCTACTTATCGAAATGTTGATCGATGGTAGACAACATGTGTTTCCCTTCTATTGACTTTCGTAGTTGTAGCCGTCGGTGTCTTCTCAGAAGGAGGATAACCCTTGATGAAAACGATGTGCACAGGCGAAGAATCAGAGCTTGTTTAGGTATCACAAGATGCCTTCGGGTTGACACGAAGGAGATGACCGCGAGTGTTAGCACGTAATAATTTATTTAATATTTGACTCCAATGATATTCACTTCAAGCGGATGCGAATGATATGTTTTTGATTTAACAAAGTTTTAAACTATCATCCCGTTTATAAAACGTGGAGTACAACTGGCGTAAAAACTAATTGTACGAGCTCCAGTCAGATGGGCTCCAGAGAAAGGACCTCTCTGCACGAAGTACAATTAACGAATCTGCATTCGAAGTCGCTTTATGAATCGTCGCTGCTCAATTTTTGTGGGAAAGCGATGGTGGGAAAGTGGGTGACATATATAGCTCTGGAGTTTATTAAACTAAGGGTCGTCGTTATGTTTAGTTCTTAGAAGTATCTGAAGTGGTGGTCTTGCAGCCTCGGCAACACGAAGTCAGGTTACGCAGTCTAGACATTCGGTGTTTCTAATATTTGGAGACTAAGTAGAGACAGATAAGATACGATATAGAATACAAGTACGTACTAGAATAAAGCCAGTGGTAATTATTAAGAGGCCGTTGAGTCGGCGAACCTCACCCTGAGAATCCTTCTCGATTGACCCTTTCCCTTACTTATGCGCTAGCCCTTCCTTTCAGATAAGTTATCGAGTATGTTTTTTGTGTTATTAATTTTGTTAATTTTTCATGCTTAAAAATTAATTGGCGCCCAAACTCAAGATTTTGTTATTGTTATTATTTGCCCCGGAGATAGTCCGCCGTCATACTATTGAAAGAATAAAAGTTTATGTACGTTCTTTTTTTTGTTTCTTTTAACCATCATAATTCCCCTACCCCCCTCCCAACGGCATGACAAAACATACGTGTGGAATTTTACTACAAATAATTTGTATTCTACAAATATTTTAGAACGTTTGTAGGTGACGATATTTCGAAACCATGGCGCCACTGTACTTTCGGGGTATACCGACTCAATCCTAATACGAAGCCTGTGGTGAGTGTAGACTCGATGACCAATATGAATATACATATATAGATATAATGGTAGTAGTACCGGTCACGACCGACAGGTTGCGCATGGCCATCCCGCTTCTCACAAACGAACCATGCGTCCGCCGGCATTATAAATGCGTAAACTGTGCAGAAAAGTTGTTGCATGTCTCAAATATCCACAGGTGCACTGGTTTATACGTCTCTAGATTTATTGTATGATAATACAGATATTACAAAGTAAATACAGAAGAAAGAAAAATGCGTCTTGTTGTTGTGACAATCACGTTGCGAGTGAGCTATTCTGGGGGGAGAGCGCTAGTGGCGCCACTGGTAGTGAACGATGATCGAGCTCCACTTATGGTGCTCGGATCGTAAATTTTTAGAGTATAACGCGCGTGTTATCATCGGATGTAGTACTCGACAAAAGTATTAAGTTTCCTGTCGAAGGTGCTGCAAAGAATTAGCTCACACTGAAATAACTCTGCTATACAATTGTTGGATCCTACAATTACATGCACTTCTTCATATATATACTTATTATTTTCTCAGCCTATCCTACTGCTTTTAATTCGTTTCCTTGAAGTCGCGGGTAGAAGCTAGTGTTTAATATAGTGCTTTCAGCAATTCATTATTCTTACACGATTTGATCGGGATCCCTGCTCGAATCCAGCTGTATCCCTGCCTAAATTTCTGCTCGGGATAGGGCAGTAATAGGGCTGCTTCATGGCTTCGATTTTGTTTTGGCAGGGTTCTGTTGAGGCACCCAGCCGGCCCTGATTCATAAGCCCCTTTAGGCCTTCATTAGAGGTACCCACTTAGAAAATAAATCGATGTTTTTTTCGATACAATACATCGAGACTATGCATCGGCTAGAAACATCAATGTTTTCTCAAAATCGAGTACTTTTTCCACCAGTGCATCACAAAGCTGTAGTCAGCCTCCTGACCCTCCATACAAACAAATCATAATGTTTATTATCTATTACTCCTACAACAGCACTTTCCTTGTCCGAACGCCTGTTGTGTGTTAAAGTATGTTCAAGGAATCTATATAACTAATGTACAGTTTCTTCACCTCTGGATACATTTATCGGAAAGATATCCCCCAAGGAATATACAGGAATATCTTCCGAATAAAGTCATCCAGAAGTTATCCAGAGGTGAAGAAACTGGCCATAAGAGAAAAAAAACGAGATTTCATGCAAACCTTCGCTGATCCAGTTGTTGTTTATTAACAAAAATAAAGGCAATGTGACAATTTGCCGAGCTTACATTTTCGCGCATACTTTTCATTGAAATTAAACAACTTTTACCTCGGCTGCTACAAAGGTTTCAAAACGTCGGGAAACCTTAAAAACCATAAAAAATACCGACAAATCGCATACAAATAAATCGCGTCACTAGTCGTAAAAGTTGTTTATTTTCAAAGTACAAACAAAATAAAAAACATCCACAATTATAGAAATGCCGGTATTAAAGTCCTATATCCAGTGTTCTTTTGGAAGACTTTGCAAAAACAAAAGCTTATTCAAACGTTTTCCTTTCGGTCTATTTCGTTGCTGATTGACGATTTGTGCTGCTTTAGAAAATAAACGTTCCGACGGTACTGAAGTTCCCACCATGGTCAAGTATTTATAAGCAATTGTATGAAGCTTAGGAAGCTGAGTTTTCAGATCATACCAAATTTCCAATGGGTTCTCATTGAGTCTTTCTGCTGGACTACGCAAGTATATAGACAGCTTGTCGAAAATGGCATCGTTAGACTTCGCCGTTTTCCAGCTCTTGTGAACTAATTTGTGGTGATCATCCCACAACGAACAGTTATCTTCTGGTTTGTCAGAATGATCTGAAGAATCAGATTCCACAGCCTCATTTTGTATTGTAGTTTTCATATATTCTTTGACTTTTCCCACAGCCAAACAGCAAGCAATTGGGTCTGTAAAATGCATCTTTTTGAACCTCGGATCCAATATCGTGGCTATAGCGAGGGGAGTCACTCTCTCTCTATAATACCCATTCTCTTGTCAATCTCTTTAAGGATCAGTAATTGCGCTTCTTTGGCAAAAGATTCTTCGAGTTTAAGAGGTTTAATTTTCAAAAGAAGGCGATGGATAAGTGGTATTAACTTGCTGCTAGTGCAATACTTATCACCTGACACTTCTTTAGTCGCAGATTCAATCGGTAGCAGAACTTGTAAAACCGAAGAAAGAATTGATAGTTCTGATGCAGTAAGCATTGGTGGTGCATTTTTGTGACGAATGATTATGTCATTAACGATGGTGCGAAGCTCCAAAATCCTTTCGATCATATAATATGTACTATTGTACCTGGTCGGGACCTCTTGTATCAATTTAGTTTTTTTCTGGCTTGCTTTACGTAATTCGTTACTGGCTATATTGCTCTGTTTAAACCATGTCACAATATCTTTGACTTTATTTATCAAGTTTCGCAGCTCTGTACACTGTTGCATAGAATTCTGTGCTACCAAATTCAAAGTATGGGCAAAATATGGTATGTGTATTTTTCCGAAAGCCAAATCGACGGCCTTTACCATGTTGGCTGCGTTATCTGTGACTAAAGCCTGTCTGATTTATCTCTGTCAATACCCCATTCAGTACAAGTTTTCAGCAGCATTTCAGCGATGTGTTCTGAAGTATGACGTTCATTTGACTGGTACACTCCAAGAGTAATTGAAAATAGTTCATTACCAACACCGAAATGTGCTGTTATTCCTAAAAAAACTTCTCACGCTCATTGTTTCAGACCACATGTCAGTAGTAAGAGCAAGGTTTTCAATATTTGACAACTTTTCTTTGAAGACCGTTGATAATGCTGCGTATTTATTATCAACCCATCGAGTCAACGTCGTTTTATTGGGAAGTTTATAATGCGGCACAATAACTTTAATCAAATTGCGAAAGCCTTCATTTTCGACAATTGCAAATAGTTGATCGTCTTCACATATCATATAAATTAAAGCATTATTTATTTTTAAAGTTTTATCACCACTCGCCGAAAAAACGTAAATTCCTTCAAAACTTGATATATATGATAGACTTTTGACGTTTTGGCGCCGGAGGAACAGAAACATATTCATCGCCTTTTGAAGAGTCAGATATTTTATCAGCTTCTTTAGTCAATACTCTTACATCAGCAGAGCTCTTTGACGGTAGCAAATCAGCAACTTTAGGGACTGATTCAACTGATAGTGTATTTTTATTTATAGTATTGCTGTCAATATTGGAATTCTTCGAACTTTCATTATTTAACTCCCGAAAAACAGACTTATGCACATTTTTTATATGACCAATTAAGTTGGTTGTATTGCCACAAGATTTGATTGCTTTTTGACAAAGTCTACATTTTGCAGAGTTACTGTCTCTTTCAATTTTATCGTAAAACTTTCACACGCCACTTTTCTTCGAAGGTGCCATCGTTTTGTGCAATCAATCTAAAAACACAATTAATTCATGAAAATAACTGAAGTCGATAAATTCATCAATCGATAATATCACATCACTAATCCTCACTATCTAAAAAATGACAATAGTGACAATAGTGGCAAGGCTGACAAGTTACAATCATAGAATGACACAAAATAATTAGATGATGAATCGATGATATTTTAATGGAATCATTCAATGTATTGATTTCAGCCAAATCATTCGATAAATTGTTTGTTAACCTATTATTAAATTGTATAATTTGACGAATGGTTTCGTTGAAATTTATGCAATAAAATATAAATAATTTGGGTTGAAAAGTATCTTACAGATAACAAAGTATCTTTACTTACCTTCCCAATCGAATTGATAAGAAAACGATGAGATTATACTGTAATGAGTATATGATATCCAAATCCAATTCTATATCATTTTGTCAAGTGTGCACATTCGCGACACTAGTAAAAACAAATGTGATTTAATGTTTTTTATTCAAAGGTGACCGAGACCATAATAGACCAGAGACAAAACAAACGAACTTTTCTTTAATTCTCTCTCGCGCAATCAATGCTGCCAATGTCAATTTCTAGATTCCTCTAAGCAGCATTAAAACAAAAAAAAAGATGAAGGTTTAATTTTATAACTACGAAATTGCTCGAGATCAACTGAAACAGTAATAAATGGGTATAATCATTAGCTAGTTACCATTGACTCGACGTTTTATGAACATACATCGATACATCGAGTAAATCAAGAGCTTTTCAAAGCATCGGATCGATTTGATGTATCGTACTATAAACATCGAGTGAATTCGATACATCGATGTATATCGAATATCCCTAGCCTTTATCGACAAAGTGTGACCGGCCTCTAAGGGACCTGATCAGGTGCCATGTTAGGGCCCTTCTAGAGTGAGGGAAAAATAATCGGGGCCTAGTCTATGCCCTGGTTGAATTCTTTCACGGGAAGCTCTCTTTAAAGTTCACACATCACTCTCAAAATCATTTCTTCTACTAGAATCTTCTAATCATTTCTACGTAATTTATTAGCGTCCAGTGTAATCTCTGAATTGATCTTTTTTCCCGAATCAATTGAATATGACGTAGAAAGCCGTCTCCGTTCGTTTGAAATATTTTTTGTCATTTTCAAACACAGGTGTAATTTTTACAAGAAAATTCCGGTTTCATACTTCTACACCTGGTATATAAAGGGTTACAAAGAAAACAAACCAGACCACGACTCTTGTACACAATATATCTTGTAAAGGAATATTAGAAGAAAAGTAAATAAATAAATTGTCAAATTTCTTCGATTCCTTTTAACATTATAAGTACTTGAAAGTATCGAAAAATCTGAAAATTCATGTTAAGAAAAGTTAAGAATCAAATCCGGGAATGTGTGAGAAGAAGTTGGTCGAGTCACCGTTGAATTACCCGTAAATACGTATAAAACATATACATACAGGCTGTTATAAAAGTCTGAAAACGGTCGAATATCTGAAAAATAAACCATTTTAGAGAAAAATGTTTCAGACAAAAGTTGTATGGTTCCGAAAGGGCTATAAGATGGTACCATTGAATTGACCTTGAAGAGTCATTTGAAAGTCACGTGAAGGTCACCTCAATTTTTTTTAAATGACCCTCCTATTTTTTATTATATATTCTTGTAGCTGATCTCGAGAGCTTTCTAAAACACTATAATCAAATGTTTTTTCATCAATTACTTACGAGTTATAAGGCTTCAAAAGTACAATATCGCCGGCATTAGCGTTAAGAGATGTGCCATACGTGGAGGTTGCACGGTCGAATTTATGGTGGTATGTGTGTGTGCGTGCGTGCGTGCGTGCGTGCGTGCGCGTGCGCGTGCGCGTGCGCGTGCGCGTGTGCGTGGGTGTGTGTGACAATGGCCTAATCGTCTAGCATCTAGTATTTAATGTGCAGGTTCAAGCTTGACTTTGGATATTTAACGAACACCCACACGCACACGCACACGCACACGCACACTCACACAGACACACGCACGCACGCACGCACACATACATACATACACCGC
>JAPYZT010002562.1:12500-15117 GCA_030522965.1 Tryphoninae sp. A BG-2022a
TGTATACGGTGTGACGGTACTCAATCACCCCCACCCCCCCTCAGCCTTAGCCCCGCGGACCAGCCAAAGCTTAAGCTAGATCGATGCCTACCTATATGCAGAATAGCTCGTGAAAATTATACGCATACATTTTCACAAGTGTATATTAACGTCAAAGCGCGAATGTTGTTCAATCTTGTTCGTTGTTTTAGATTTTTTGGACATCTTATTTTAGATTTTTGAAAATTTCACTCACGAATTGTTTTTGGTGAGTTTATAACGGTTGCATTGAAGCGTGCAAATTACGCAAATTTTTTATTTTCACTTTTCGGATGTTTTTGAGGATTTTTGTTTGGGTTCTGTTTTTTGTGTAATTCAGATGTTACAATTCAATTCGATAGTTAAATCGGGATCGCATAATAGTTCACGTGCGTTTGCGAAATTCTGTAATTTAAACGTGTGAAAAACTACAATTTTTATTCATTTTAGGACAATTCTTTCGCCCTTTTTCATTTTCTCCATTTTTGCTTCCAACGCTTTAAAAAAGAATGAAAAAAATAAAAAACGAACCTCCTCACAACCCTAAACACATACATTTTTCACTAGTCGAAAAACAGCCCCTATTACCAGTAAACCGAAAAATCATCGTTAAAGAAACCCCGCCAGTTACCCATTTTTCCCATGGATTCTTTAAGCTTTCGCGTCTAACGAGAGAGGGACCATCAAAGTGGTAAACTAAAACGAGATAGGAAAGCGAGGGAGGAGAAAAAATATAACGAAGTACAATCATGATATCGATGATTTAATCATCGGAAGGGGTGAGATCGTGAAAATTTAAGTATCTGGTGCCGACTGACTTTGTTAGGTGCTCTTCGCATATTCCAACGGGAGCTGCATTAAGAGTGTCATGAGCAAAAGCGCATTTATCACCCGAATGTCCGTACAACAGGAATATATATGTTTATACACATATATATAATAGAGTAGTAGCTTCAACGAACTTGCGTAAATTTATTTCATCCAGTTGCCTCCCGCCTCTCTTTGCCTACGACAAGCAGAAAAAGGGAGGGGGGGGAGAAAGCGAGAGAGAGGGAGAGTCTTCCATTTCCCCAGTATTACTGAAGATATGCGTTTGGTGAGGGTCCGTCACCCTTGCTCTCGTCCTTCCCCAACCCCCTTTATGTTCTTGTCATTTCACCCTGCCTTTCTCCATCGTTGCATAGCCTATATTCTCTTTTACGAACACGGTCACGTGCTAACCATCCCCCTCTCCTCTTCGCTCTCATCCTCAACAACCCCCCCCCCCTCACGTAATCTCCTCTCCCATCCTCCCTACGTCAGCGAAACTGTAACTGTCTTGTACAAGAATAAAAGCGAGAGAAATTGTTGCCGGAAAAGGAGACTGGAAGGCGTGGAGTTTCATACAAAGCGATCTCGAGAAAAATCACCGCGAGTCTCGCACTCCGAGCACGAAGTCACCTTTTCTTTTTTCTTACTAAGGAGAGAAGAAAGGGATGAAAAACAAACGCAACGGATTTACATTGCTTTTTTTTTACTTAAGGAAATACACGTAAATTGGTTCGTATTGTTGGTATCATCCAGGACATATAGGATTATCGGGAAATAAAAGTAGATTTAAAAAAATGAATTCGTAAAAACAGTAACGTTTTGTAATACGCGAAACGAGAAATTCATTGTACGACGTTAGTAAGTGGAGATGTCTCTCGTCATCGCTTCGTCAGAACAGAAATTGTTGACTTTTTTGTTTTTCTTTCTCGCTCTATTGATGAATATTTCAAATGATACCCGAAAGCATTTCCCTCTTTCGGCTTCGAGCAATTATTCTCAGAGTATGAGCGTTTTCTCGCATGAGTACTTTCATTTTGTTCGTCGATATGAGATTACTCGAAAACGTTATTACGTGTACGCGTATAATTATTCGAAGGAGAAAAAAGAAGAATTTGTCAAAGTAAACTTCGTCGTTGATACTTTTATCTGGTCGACCAGAGAAATAATAGACGAAAAAAAAAAAAAAAGCAGAAAGAGACAAACGTTAGACCCATGATAGTGAACGACCCTTTACATGAAGCCAACATTTTTTTTCACTCGCGTTCAGCGAGTTCAAAAACCGATATGCATATCGATATGCAAATGGATCGTTGAATGGTTCTCGTCTACAAAGCCGACTCGCCGCAATTCGCCCTTGTTAATTTCTGGCCACGGCCTGGAAATTGCTGCGAATGACTTTGATGTGCACGAGACCACGATACTAATTGTCAGAAGTACTTACTGACACGAAAACAAATTAATAAATGAAAATGTTGCTACTGAGAAAAGTATATTTTATGTAAAAATCGATGTTGTTTATGTATATATACAGGGTGAATTGCGTAAGGGGTACCATCCGAGATTTCAAGGTAGATGGGCACAGTACGAACCAAAGTTGCAAATAAACATTAGGGATATTATTAATAATGTAAGAGATATTAATTTTTTTAATCGGACCAATCAGAGCGCGCCCAGAAGCGTTGAAGCCACGCACTCCCACCCTAGCCGTAGATATAGCATAGATTAGGGCGTTACCTTTGTGTTTGCAAAATTCAGAGCAGTCAATTTTATTGATTGTATTAGTACGCAG
>JAPYZT010002563.1:0-18556 GCA_030522965.1 Tryphoninae sp. A BG-2022a
TATATATATATATATATATATATATATATATATATATATATATATATATATAAAAGTTTCCAAAACTCACACACACACACACACACACACGAATCTACACGTGTTCCATTGTCCGGCACAGATTTTGATCTATACAAAGCAGTTGACGCCAGTTGATGCTTTTTGCCTGCACGTAACAGACCTGTTTCTTTATATTATAAGTTGTTTATATCATAAATTTTAACCTATAATAATTAATTAATTAATTAAGCTTTTCTATTGACAGTTTAGAAATCATGGATTTCTGAAATTTAGGAATCATTGAAAATAGTTGAAATTAGCAGAAATCATGTGAAATCGCAAGGAATCGATTCCTTTTGGAAATCGTTATGCACCCGAATCTGCGAGTGACCAGCCCCTAGTACACGAACACACACACACCCAAATATTTTTCCTGAAACTGCTCTCTCGCATTTCTGGATTAGTTTGTACCCCTTGGAAGACAAATCACGAAAGTATTATATTTAATATAGAGGTCCTAAAATAAGGGATTGTGAGGTTCGAGCCTCCCGTCAGTGATCCGTAGGACACTTCGTTCTTTTCAAATTTTAAGCTATTGTATGAAATTAGGGACCTTCATAAAGGACCAATTAAAAATAAAATAGATTTAAATAAGAATAGAGCTGGGTATGATTTACATAATTAAACGATCGTAGCAGAGAAACGCCAGTGTAAATTATGTAACGTTAAACATTCTAGAATCGTAAGAAAAGCCGTTGTTTTGGCTGCAGAGATTTAAACCTCTGCAGCGAAACTAATGCTTTTTCTTATAGAACAGTTGATTGAATTAAAATTCGAGTTATCTATCAGGATAAAATGTCTCCAAAAAGCTTATATTTGCCTGTTATTTAAATAATTATTGAACTTTGGAATAATTTACGGGATATTCTAGTTTAGGTTTGGCTTTAGGTTTGGAGTGTGCATATGATATAAAAATGAAACTTTTTTTTCACAATTTATTCACTTCTGAACAAATAAAGAAGTTTGTATGAAAGGAAATATAATACATAGGCGCCGTTACAAAGCTTAAAAATCAGTGGAACAAAATAGAGTCTCCCTTCTGTACCCGATTCCAGCTCTCCAGATTAACTAAAATGCAAAAAGATTATTAAAATATAACAGTACATGGTCGTACTGTTATATTTTAATAATCTTTTTGGCTGATAGCACATTCAACTGAAAATATTGCATATTTTGAATATCTCTAACATTTGAAAGAAAATTGATTTTCATGAAATTGTTCGTCGGTTTTTACGTTATAACTTTTGTAACGATTAATGTATGATTGTAATTCTACATTAATTTTTAACACCTAGTGTCGAGAAAAATACCTTTAAAGTTCGTAGAGAATACGTGGCGCGCTCCGCCCTGGTCACAGAACGACTTTCATATCCCTGTTACTTTATTAGATCCGAAGAAATATTTTACACACGCACACACTCGCCTCTTTCTCTCGCCACACTGGAATGCCCTCTTAAAGATATGGTACTCGTAAAAACCGAAAGCAATATTAAATTACGAATAATTTTACTTCAAATACAATGTAAGAACTAATAATAAACCATTTTCTAGTTTGGATACCGGGTTGAAGCATTGTCCAGCCCGAGTGATCCCAGAGTCAAGACCATACCTAACAAAAAGAAAAAAATGTTCCGGTCAGACATACGAGTAGACGATGTCCGAAAGTGCACATGTACGTGCATTAAACCCACGTACAAATACTGTAATATCAAGTTATTCCACACGATGATATCGATGAAGGGAGCTGTTATGGCAGAAAGCAGTTCTCGAATCACAAAGCGTCGCAGCAAACTACAAACTATACGTTATATACCTACACGCGTATACTTTCAATAGTCTCAAACCCGGTTTTGCCGAGAAACCGGGTAGAGAGGTCCATAGCAATTGTAAATAAACGATGAATCTGTTGATCCGAAATCAGCAGGAAGCAACGCCTTTGTTCCGGATTATACGCGTACGTAGGACCATCTCGGTGAAACGAACAATAGAACAGAGTGACGGGAGGTCAGCCACCGTATATTCCCAAGACGACAATGCCACACGGCCCCTGGTGAGCTCTTCTCGATGGAATCTATACTCCGACAAAGTGAGTTGAGGATAGAGAGAGGAAGAGAGAGGAAGGGCGATAGAAATAGTAAGGGAGCGAGACGTCGGGTAGTACGAGGTACAGGTGTTCAGAGGGATCCCGGTGTCTCTTCTGGGGCCCACCGATATTATATTTTCGCCAAAGTGAGGACTCCTGGCTCAGTCGATATAATCACCGCATAGGCACGTCATTAAAACGTAATGCGAAATGCGTAGAAGCTGGTGTAAACAAAGCTCAACAGAGCGATGGACCATTAGGGTGGCTAATGCTCGTTGTAAGTCCTTCAAAAGTGTCCGTCGAACGATCGAGGTATTAGTGGGTATATACGAAGATCGTTTCGGGTTCTGCACGAACTTACGTGCGTACACGCGAATTTGCACCTACGAGCTTACAAAGGCTGGCCCGAGAGAGGCGCTGCGCGCGCGTGTTCCCGCAGCGTTAAACAACAGGGGAATAAGGGGTCGTTCTGTTACTGTGTATACCTCGTCGAGCATGATCCTCGGACCAATATGAAAGGGATCACTCGCCGGAAACTATCGCTATTATTGCCAGCGGTGCAATTAATTCCGTAAAGGGAGCGGCCCGTGGAAAAAAAAGTTGTCGATGCGCGAGATCCTTCGACCCTCGGTAAGCGATCTCTCGTTTCTTTCTCTTTCTTTATTGCGGTATACTGCATCCTAGTGGACACCCCGCTTTACGTTCTATTGAATCGAACTACTCGTGTGAACGCTACAAACTAGGCGGGATCGTTGCGCGTTTATATTCATAATACTTTTTCTTTATTACAGTGGACTAATGCGTGCATCGTTGATCGAAATGCGCTCGTGCGCCCGCACAGCGGTTACTCGCAGATCGGGATCTCTTAATGCACTTCACAGTTTAGAATTATTGGCTCATTGGTTGTTTCGTCTGGGTTAACCTCTTTGGTAACAAATTCTTTAGAGTTAAACAAAATAGACGGTTTAATTCTTTCTGCAATTACGAATTTAATGATTTAGTTATTGATTTGATTTATTTCGCTATGTTTTATATATTTTATAGCGACGCTTATTTAATAAACCAGAAATAAAGAATTCCGCAATGAATATTTGTTCCATAAATAAAAATACACATTTTTGTCAATTGGCGTAATTTTAATTATAAAGCAACTAAATAGAACCTCTGTCGTCGAAGAAACCTCCGAAGAGACCAAAGTTTAATATGTAACAAAATTTAATCCTATTATTTTCATGGTATTCAGATCAATCAAGTTGACCGAAAATAAGTGGAAAAAAAATTTCGAAAAAAAAATCTGAAAAATTTCTTCTGAACTCAGCAAGAAGTAATACAACTTTTTGCCATCTTGAGATTTTGTTGTAAACCTCATTGTTTTCGTCCTATGGAGCAATTTTCAAATTGTCTATTCTCAAAATACGACATATCTTTGAAAAAAAAAATGGTAGACAGTTTTCTAAAAAAATGAACTTGAAGCTTAGACTTCCCCCTTTATAAGGATGGTGAAAGAAATTCGTTAAACAAATTTTTACTGCGAAGGGGGTCCGCTTGCAAAAGAACAAACAAACGACCAAAAATTGTCGTTTTTAAAACTGACTGCCAATTGTAAAAAAAATCGTAAAAAAAGTTTTAAAAAAAAGCCAAAATGAAGGGAAATCCCTGCTCTTTAAAATGGCGTTGGTTAAATTGGCCTAGGCCTACTACCGGCGAAATGGCATAAAAAACCGTTCCGGCACTGTTTTCAACTTTTGTCCGGAAACTTTCCGCCGGTAGTGTATATGTACTGTTTTTATGTGATAAGGTGTTGTTTATGAGCTCGTCCCAAAAAACCCACGTTTCGATTATCCGAACTAGAATCGGTTCCAATTCGTTCGGATAATCGAGGTTCTACTGTATTTATTAGCTCTCGGCTCCTCCATTAGGCATTTTCTTGGTCATTTACCTTCCTCCATTTCTAAGGTTTTGTCTATATAGTATCCCGCTTGCTTTATCATCACAATTCCTATTTCTTTGGACTTCGCATCCATTTTATAGATATCCTCTGCCGTATTTCTCCTCAATAGCATTAGCATCTTCGTCTGTGGTAGGAATTATTTATAAGTTTTTTCCAGCGATGATATTAGCCATTGCGTTTAGCATCCATTGTAAAAATTCATCCGGTGAAAAATGGCTTGAGCTTTAAGTAAAAAGAAAAATCATTCGTCCCTTTAAGTCGGGCGCGAACTCCGTTGAGCTTATTTTAGGTAGTCGGGGGGAGGTCAGTTCGGGCACACATTATTGATAATGGCACGCTGGCCCTCGCCCCTGAAATTGAGCTTATATCCGTTCCGATCCTCTTACGCCATTATCGAATTGAATTCACTTACAATACCTCTCTTTCAACATTTATGGATTTGCCGAATCCCCTTTTGAGTGTGCCAACGAGACCAATATGTTCGGCGAGATTTGAAAGACCTTACGCATAAATGGAAAACCGTCGAGTGGTTCATCGTACACTTTCCTGGCTTATACTTTCATTCTTACTTTTCATCGTCTTCCCACGTCGCATCTTTTCTGATTCGCCGCTCGATTTCAATTGGCACCGTTGCCCCTCGCTAGGTGCTATAATCGACTCCTTGGTGTTTCACGTATCATGGAAACTATGGAACGAACAAATATTGAGATGATTTTTAAAAATTTATATGAAGTATCGAATTCAGTTTTATAGAAAAAACAATGTTTCAAAAAATGGTACATTTTTCTAATGCTATATTTTGAAAAAATGTGCCATTCTTTGAAAAGATGTGCCCTTTTTTGGAAAAATGTACCATTTTTGGAAAGGTTCGTTTTTGCAGAATCAAGGGAACATAAGCCGTTTGCCCAGAGTTGCCCCTTAAGGCAGTATAGTACTGTGTCGGTCAGAAACATAATCTTGTTTTCATAAATTTTTGAAATTCATTTATTGCCGGATGGTTTGTTTCAGTTCCATTCAAAATATGAAATATTGCTCATACAATTAAATAGATTCAAGTAAATTTGCGTTGAAAACTAAAGAAATAGTTGAAGTACAACTATTAAAATTGCAAAATTTTTCTCACAACCACGTTTTTCGAATTGGTGCGGGCGATGTCTTGATTCGGCCCTAACTTGATGAAGATAGTGGTGTGCCCTTAGAGGACTCGTTCAGTCTCGACACAGGCGAATCGGCCGAAAGAATGGACCGGTAAGATAAGAATTTCATAGCTCGGCTGGAACTTCGCGCCCATCTGTATATATGAGAGTTTCTTCCTTAATCGGAATGTCGATGATGTATGTTTTTGAAACATCTCGTTAAATTGGTATATGGCGTTCTAGGGAGCAATAGCTGGTTGCGAGAGAGACAGAGTTCGAGATCGCTGATAGAATACTCCGTTATTTCGGAAAGCACAATGGGAAACCCTCCGGTGGCCGATTGTTTGGCACATCTTTCCCATAAAGTCGAGGGTGAGCGCTGCATCAGCGAGGGGAGTTCTTCGAGCCGATCGTCGATTGACTGACGTTATCGGTCCATCTTCCAGATTAGGAAGATTGCTTAAAGACGGGTGGAGAGCAAATCTCGGATGTGTATACCCTCGCTAAGGTATTATTATTTCAGCGACGATCTGCTTTTATCGTTCAAAGCACTCACCTATCGCATATACCGCCAGTAAAATTAAAAATAATTTCCATTGATTTATCGTAAATTCGTCGATCGGTCTGTAATGACTTATTCCTGGGAAAATTTCATAAGTCGATCGTTTTTCATCAATCAAGGTTTCAAAACTAAATTAATAATGTGTTAAGTATGTATTCTAAATTTACTGGGATTCGTTGCAACCATTCTTATATTTAAATTTCGGTTACTTCCTGACATTATTCTACTACAAATTTCATGCTATTGCATGAACGAATAATTAATTTTTGTTCTTTAATTACACAGAAACTTGGTGTAAATGAATTGACAGTGATATAGTTCGCTATAGATAAGGGAGTAAACATATTTCAGTATCCATGATCAAAATTCTCATCTGTCGAATTGTCTCCAAACATTACCATGTCCCTTTTGAAACTATTGTTTTGCTACAAGTGCTTTGTGAAACAAAGTAAACTTTTGTTTTAGAAAGCACAATTTTCATACAATTTGACTCATTTTTTTGTATATTTCAGTTCATTATACGTTTCGGGCGTCATTTCGTAAATTTTTAATTCGGCCATGAGATGGCGTGTTCTACGTATTCCACAATTGACAATGCAACATTCTTCCCAAAATTCCATATTTTCGTGACGTCCTCGTCGTACACGCTCGGTCCGGTATTGTGTTGTTGTTCGGCTGTGATGATCTTGGCCGAGAGAGCAATACACCGAAGAATGGAAGTGAGACAGCTCAGGTGGACCGAAGGAATGCGAGAAGGATAGGTAGACGGGGGACTCCCGCTGACTCGTGGCGGTGGTGAGAAGAGCGGCCGAGCGGGCAGACGGGAAGAGGACGAGCAATAGAGTGAACCGCCCCTGAGCCACATTCCAAAGCCTGCTTCGGTAGACTTTCAGGCGCCCAACTCGTTGCTCTCGACTGTGTGGGAATTCGAGAGTTCGTTCATTCAGAAAGTCATTTTTACGTGGGCTTGGGCCAGGTATACGTACGTACGTTTATCTTACTCGAATGCTACACTGGAGGGAAATTCGAATCCGGAATGCACGGATCCACGTATGTATCGACCGTTCCCTTTTATTGTCGTTTATCCTCCGTCCCGCACTTTACAACGACGAATTTATATTGTCAATTAAAATTTATTCCAGAATACCTACTGCAGTGAAATCTAATAACGGTGGAATATGTCGACAATGTATAAACTTGATTTTTAAGCAATTCTAGGATTCTTGGTACTTGTGAATCTTGTACCTGTGACTGTAAAATTTTTTAATGTTATTTTTAATTGCCACTTTGGATAAGGACTTTATATTTTTCATCCAAATTTATAATTACATTACTCTAGTGGAAACATGCAGTGGCCGATGATATTAATAATTTGCCAACTACGGAGGATGATGGTTTTTCAGTTATTGTAAAGATACAATGTTCCTTTTATCGAGATTATAAAAATTTCAAGCAGCGATAATAAGATAATTCTCTTTTGATCAAAAAGCTTCTTCTTGATCGCGTGGACAGATGAGAAGTTCTCATAGAAACCAGCATACTTCTAGGGATGTTCCGCTGTCTTTCCCAGGTACATGTCCATTGCAATAATCTACTACCAAGTGAACACGAAATCCCTCGTCACTTTTTATTCCTGGCAAAGCAGGAACTACAGAGGATATTCTTTTGTTAAAATGAGACAACTATCAATACGCCAGCCATTTAATATATCCTATTGCCGTAGGTTGTACCTTCGAACCAGGCACAAAGGTACCGGCGGATGTTGGAGAGCAAAACGAAAAGAGACTAGCCCCTTTTGCACCTTTCATTGTGAAAGCGAACTTTTAGGAATTCACTCGGACATTGTCACGTTTTTCCTTTCATACTTCTCCTTGTTTTCTTCTCTACCAGCACCGAAAGATCGTCACTTACCCGCCCTTTTTTCTCTATTCACAATCCTAAACGAAATCCTGCGGTATGGTCGTTCACACGTGGCTGATGTCTCCAATTTTTCTTTTGCAGATAATCGCTCAGTTTTGGAATCAGACACGAAGAAATTCAACAAATATGAAGCAATTTTCCAAACGCAGTTGTTAAAAACATTTAAATAAAGCAACGCAGCAATTTAGTAAGTTGTGTTGACTTTGTTTTCCAGTCTGCACCCACGCGGGAATAAAGCTTTGGCTTGGGAAGTTATAATGGAAAGACGAAAAGATTAATTTCTTCATTCTTAAAAGGTTTACCATCTTGGGTCGGTTGGAGAAAAGTTAACGAAGATACAGGTGCCGTTTTCTCTAAACTACCTTTCAAAATGGATTCTTTTTTAAATGATATCATAAAAATTCATATTTTTCTTCCTTAAAGTTGATTACATGCTAAAAAAAAAAGTCTCTTTTCGATAGACAGAGTTTTTTTCGACGATTTTGTAAAAGTTCTTTTGGCCACCTGCCCTTACATCGCTGGTCAGTTATGCGGATCGATACCGTGTCCGTACGATATATATATTAGCGTGTCTTAATACCAGCATAGGTGTTTCATATGTCCCATTGTAGATTTAGGCGGGAGGTAACATTTCTAACAAAAAAGATATAATGTCCTAGGGCGCGGTGGAACACAGTGGAGTGCTTTTTCAGAACTCCCGACTAACCACCAGACAAAAGGTCGGGATGAGTTATGCTTTTCACCGTGGACACGTGACTTTGCCTGGTTCTGTTTTGTTCTGGGTATAGCATCCAACCTTCCCGCTAAACCGGTTAAAGATATCTTGGCGGAATCTGACACGCCGATTACCTGAAAAATGGCTTGTATATATCATTTCATTCATTAGCGGAATACAACGCAAACTATTCAGGGATAGGAAATTTTAACAAATCTGTGTTCATAGATCTGGAAATGCCAATGACAATAGCCCTATCGATACTTGGAGTTTGTGCAAATCGTTTATTTACAGTTTGATAGTGTTTTGTTCGATTATTTTTATATTTCGAATATTCGTGTGTATCGAATAATTTTTATCTAAATGTAGAGAGTTGTAGCCGTCCACTCGCTCTCATTAGATGGCGTTCGACATCTATGTGTCTAAAACCGTCTAGGGAGTGCTTCGAAAGATACCGTTTCAAGTCTGACTTTCTCTATTATGCCATATTGGACACGGTAAAGTAATTGATTTGTTATAATCGACACTATAGCTCTCTACTCGTATTGTTGATTCGCATTATTATCCATTCGCACAAATGGATTAATAAATTGGATTCGGCTATTTAACTTGGTGAACGTTTTGATGAACAGCGGATTCACCGCTCTGAACTCCTTCGGAGTTCTCATCACCAAAAAACATAAAATACTTAGATTTTGAAGAGGGAGTATTTTATGAACCAGAAATTGCTAAATAATGAAATGCAAGCATATGTATCATTATAGGACTTAGACTGCTTGAAACTGTATTTGAATCTTTAAACGTGTTTTTCGAGACACCTGATATGATATCTCAAGTTGTAATGAACCGATTTACTTGCAATTTTTTGTGGTCCTTCTGTATATACCCTTCTACCGCCCCTATCAGATTTATCATGAAAGAATGTTACTAATTATTTTTAAAAAATCAACAATCGTGAAAAAACGGCAAGAAGTGACCTTTTTTTAAACGGCAGCCATTTTGCGAATGTTTGTGCCTGAAGTAGGGGCTATAGTGACATCCTTACTAATTAAGAATCTATTTTATTCTTCTTCTGATGACCAGGAGGGTTAGAATCATGTCAATCAGGAAATGCTATTGTTTTCATTCCCACTTTACCAGCCTGCATCTACCAGAATTATGAATTTTTTTCGCCATTTTTTTTATACAATATAAAGGATGAAGAAATATGTGCTAAAAGGATAGCTACGGAAATCCTTTTTATTTCTTTTTCAATCGTATGTTGAAAAATCACCAAATTTTGGCCGTCTATTCTAGAACCTAGGCCTTAAGCTAGTCCTATCGTTACAGCGTTTCCGTTAGATTTCACTGAAAATTTGCAGAAGCGTTCTTTGATGTCATATGTATATGTGTGTAAAATGTCAGGGGCATTTATCGACTCAAAAATCACGATATTTATTCTTGAAAATCGTCACTTTTCGCAATCTTCCATAAGAGCCGGTGTTAAATATCGCAACATAATACAACGAGTATCCCGATCATTTGGTCGATGAAGCTGTTGAAGATGTTGAAATTTTGCACACTTTTTTATATGACATCAAAGAAGCTTCGATTAGTTTTTATAACAAATCTTATGGAAACAAAATTCATGATTTTGTTTATTATATAACAAATAAATTTTCCGTAGGATCAATTTGCATTTTCAGTATGTTGTTCTTTAGTCGATTTGCACCAACTTTTCTTAACTTGAACTAAACCTGAACTTTAACGCTTGATCCACTTGCAATGTGAGAAAAAACGGGAATAAAATTTTAATCCCCCACCCAACGATAGGACTACCTTAAGTTCCTTTTACCGTGGGTAATATCACCCTCGGATGTAAACGAACTTCGATGAACACGGTCGATCGAAGGATCCGGTTTATACACTCGAAATGAAAAATTGTAGTTGCGTCGACGAATAAGTCAAATAACTCGTCACGTCCGATGTTTTATTTAAATAAAAAAGGATCCCTCATCCGTTCACCGTTTCAGGCCCCATATTTCGTGCAGTATGTACAGAGATCGTTTTTTTTTTTCAATCGGAACAATATTCTTCGTGGATATCGCACATGGAGCCAGTAGAGCTGGCTTCGCAGACAAATTATCGATAGACCCAAATCTAAAACTCGACAGTATTGCGACGCGCGAGTAACCGTCGGAATGTTGGATAACCCAGATCGTTTTCTCATGCATCGTTGATGGCCCGACGCGACATAACCGTCCAATAGAAAATTATTCTTATCCTTCCCCCAATAGAGAATATCCCGGTGTATACATGGTTATGGTTGATTATGAAAGCGCGCGTGCCTGATGTGCTCGCACGAGCGCAGCCTTTTCTACCCAGCGCATGCTGTATCGCATAAATTTACCCGAACGCGCCCCTCCTCGGACGCGGGAGAATTTAAATTGCCGGGTGAACTTACGGGCAAGTGCATACGCGTATCCACGAAAAGAATAAGAAAAACCTCCGTGAAATTTGCATTGGTGCAATTCGTTTCACGATTAAGGCTATGCGCAACGTGTGCCCGATAAGCAAGACCCTTCTGGGTCACATGACCGTGTCACGACTTAGCATGACAGTTGGCTTTCAGGAACTTCGGTCGCTGGCATCGAAATGCCCTCCACCCGATCTCCACACACACACACACACAGACATACATGTGTGACAATTGATTTTATCGGTTGATTCTAATTCACAATGTGAATTTTATACCGATGTAAATTCGTCGTAACGGAGTAATGTTCGAACTAAGACCCTAGGACCAGTCGTATACTCGAACCTACCCCTCATCGCTTCGAGCATATAAAAACGTGTCACATACACACATATATAGTAATAATTAAATTTTCATCTCGTCTACAAAGCTTCGTTCTTGTCACCGTTCCCCCTTTGACGTAACCCGGGCGTGATTGTATACCTCGATTCCATCGAACGCGATGAATAATAACCGATACAGTTCTAACGTACCGTGTAAAAGACCCGAATAGTTTTACAGCATTGTGCTAGTCGGGGCGTGGCCAGTACAACTGGCTGTGCGTTAGATATTGGAAAACTTTTTCAAATTCCCTTCGGGAGAATATGTACCAATAAAGTAAAGGTAATTTATCGATGGGTGTGTACGATGCGATAGTTGTCACACGAAGGATTCGAATTGATTTGTTAATCGAATCGTAGAATCTTGGGAACGGGTCTGTCGTCGACAGGGGAGCGTATAAGGTTCGAATTCTTTGCGAAAAGTGGCTTGTAACAAAATATCTTTGACTCTGGATCTCTGGATTTGTATTCGTAGACTTTGTGTAATACTTTATTATGTGGCTTTGAAACTTGAAAAGCATTATTCTTAAAATACCATTTTTTTAAATGTTTGTGAAAGATTCGTATTGAATTATTTCGTGGCGCTGAAACTGAGCTAAGTATGTACATAGGTGTAAACATACATCCCTTATCTACAGGAAAAATAATATTTGTTACTGTTACCGAACGCCACCTAACGGCGAAATTCAGAACTGGATTGTCAACAAGTGCTCAAGAAATCTACTTTATCGACATACTATAGGATAAAAAGTATGATAGTAGGACATTGCTACAATCAATGAGTTGAATGCAAGGATAATGAACAGAAAAGCAAAATGAAATGCATAAAGCCTGAGCTCGAACAAGCCATCGTTTTTGGAAGGAAGTAATAATGTACAGTAAATCTGGATTACAATCGAAGGCTATCTTGGATCTAATAAAAATAATTATTATAGGAGCTGTTAAAAATGCATTTTTAATAATTAAAAATAAATTTAATTAGTATGGTTGTTTATTCTATTAAGCGTTGCATGCTCGTTGAAATTTCTGGATGTGAAAGTATACCAAAATATTTGTGTTCAAGACATGGACGTTCCAGGATGGTGATGCAATATCTAAACAGAGATTGTAATAAATTGTAAAGTATAAATTACAATTAACAACAATATTTCGTTTTTCTCTATTGTTTGTTCACGACAAGGCTGCTGATGTTCCCCCGCACTCATATTACCTATCGAGTCTGTTGTATATCGTCTGAAGGTAATGTACAATCCACTCAGTCGATAACAGAATCATTTTATGAATGATCTTATTTCTTGGTTCGTACTATTTATTTCTTGGTTCGTACTACGTTTTGCAAATGTCAATTTCTCAAAACAAGAAATACTACCATTCGATTTTTTAACTGGTATGTGTTAGGGGGTGCACCATGACTGGAGATTCAAGTTTTTATTTCCAGGAGGAGAGCATTCGCAGCCATTAAAAAAAACACATTTTTGCTAATGTCTTTTAAACGGTGTGTCGTTCAATAAAAATGACAGAAATCTTTTTCATAGGAAATTATATTTTCTATATTTTCTATTTAAACTGTTTTTCTCTATAATTGATATCTTTCGAGATATAGTTAGTTGAGAATTTTCAATTATCGTTTTTATCAAATATCTTGATAATAGTTGGACATAAAAAAAAATAGCAGTTATGCCAACAGAAAAGTCGAAACAAAGAGTTTTATTATGAAAGGACAGCAATACTTAGTTAATTCATGGAAACGACGAATAGTACGTACCGCAAAATTTATTATCGTTAACAAATAAATCAATAGTGTTGCCGCTATTTTTTTCCATCTCCAAATATTATCACGATTTTTGACGAAAACGACAATTGAAATTTTTCATCTAACTAATATCTCGATTATATACACTATAGAAAAAAAAGGTTACAATAAAACTTATAGAAAATATAATTTCCTGTAAAAAAAAAGTTCCATCATTTTATCGCACAATGCACCTCTTAAGGTAGTCCTATGGTTTGGGTGGGGGATTAGAATTATATTCCTGTTTTTTCTCACATTGCAAGTGGACCAAGCTGATTAAAGTTCATTAAGAAAAGTTGTTGCACATCGACTAAAGAACACCATACTCAAAATTCAAATTGATCCTATGAAAAGTTTATTTGTTACATAATAAACAAAATCATGAATTTTTTCCCATAATATTTGTTATAAAAACTAATTGAAGTTTCTTAGATGTCATATAAAAATGTGTACAAAATTTCAACAGGCTTCATCGACCAAATGATCGAGATACTCGTTACATAATGTTGCGATATTTAACACGGGCTCTTATGGGAGATTGCGAAAAGTGACGATTTTCAAGAATAAATATCGTTATTTTTGAGTCGATATTTATTCGCGGCTTCTCAATGAAATGACCGAACTACCTGCGATTCTTCAATGATGACCAAGCCCGAGGTTTCGAAGTCTGTCCTTCGCCATGAATGGTCGACTCGATCTTTTCATATCTTTGGACCATTTCTCGCAACATACCGCGTAACACGTTTGTGCACTCTCCCTGTTAGTACCCAGTCGATTCAACGAGGACGTTCTCCACAATAGCCTCGTGTCAAGAGTTTCAACACACGTATAACGTCCTTTGAAAAGTACCTTATACCATCCAAGAAATTGTTGCGTTAGCGAACTCTTAGTCTTTTAGCTACGATGGGGAACTTTGCGCTTCGGCCTTCGAGTAGAACAATGTCAATCTTTCTCTTTTGTGAGTATCGTGCGTCACGCAGTCCGGCGGAACAACAGTAAAACGATACTTTGTAATGCTTTTTCGTTTTTAACGAAAAGCACTATTTTAACCCTCTGTTGAGACACACGAGTCTGTGCTGTTCAGCTCGCTTCTATAAATCGCTAGGCCTCAATTGGGTTCCATTAAATAATAATACAAAAATTAATGTTAATCCATCACCCAATGCACGCTCCCTTTCCATAGATCCTAACCTACTGTCCTAAATTTTTTTAGATTTTTTGAACATGTTTAAGTGTGATGTAAACGGTGGGAGAGCTTGAGAGCTCGAGAGAGTGGGAGAGAATATTTGGTGAATCGTAGTGCCTACGCTCGCGAAGGTTTGTACATACATTAGTAGAATAATCTTATATATCAAAATTATATATCATTATATCATTTATATATACATTACCGGCGGAAAGTTTCCGGACAAAAGTTGAAAACAGTGCCGGAACGTTTTTTTATGCCATTTCGCCGATAATTGGCCTAGACTAATTTAACCAACAGCATTTTAAAGAGTAGGGCTTTCCCTTCATTTTGGCTTTTTTTTTTTAATTACAATTTTTGTTACAATTGGCACACAGTTTTGAAAATTACAATTTTTGATCGTTGTTTTGTTATTTTGAAAGTGTAGCCCGTTTACAGTAAATTTTTTTTAACGAATTTCTTTCACAATGCTCATAAAGGGGGGAGTCTAAACTTCAAGTTCATTTTTTTGAAAACTGTCTATGATTTTTTTTCAAAGATATGTCGTATTTTGATAAAAAATAAACAATTTGAAAATTGCTCCATAGGGAGAAAACAATGAGGTTTACAACAAAATCTCAAGATGGCAAAAAGTTGTATTACTTCTTGCTGACTTTAGGAGAATTTTTTCAGATTTTTTTTTCGAAATTTTTTTTTCACCTATTTCCGGTCAGCTCGATTGATCCGAATACTCTGAAAATAATAGAATACAATTTTTTACTTACATATTAAACTTTCGTTTCTTCGGAAGTTTCTTCGGCGACGGAGTTTCTTCGATGCAAGTAAAAAATATAACTCTTTTATTTTCATGGTATTCAGATCAATCGAACTGACCGGAAATAGGTGGAAAAAAAATTTTGGAAAAACAATCTAAAAAATATCTCCGGAACTCAGCAGGAAGTAATACAACTTTTTGCCATCTTGAGGTTTTGTTTTAACCCTTATCGTTTTCGTCCTATGAAGCAATTTTCAAATTGTCTATTTTTTCTCAAAAAAACGACATATCTTTGAAAAAAAAAAATCGTAGACAATTTTCTAAAAAATGAACTTGAAACTTAGACTGCCCCCTTTATGAGCATTTGGAAAGAAATTCGTTAAAAAATTTTTACTGTAAACGCGGTCCACTTGCAAAAGAACAAAAAACGACCAACAATTTTTTTTAAAATGTCAGAATGAAGGGAAATCCCTGCTCTTTAAAATGACGTTAAATTAGCCTAGGTCAACTACCGGCGAAATGGCATAAAAAAACGTTCCGGCACTATTTTCAACTTTTGTCCGGAAACTTTCCGCCGGTAGTGTATATCTATATATAGAGTTTAATTTGACAGCTGTCAAACTATGACACGCAGAATTACAAGCGGATTGTAATTGATGATATAGAACTATGTGTTTCGTTCTTGATATATCTGTAGTAAGAGCCATTGTTCGAAAGGTGATGACTGAATTTTTAGATTTACATTAGTAGGCACTTTCGGTAGGAACTTACATTAATACAGCTTTACAATATAAGGATTGCAGTTTTTATTTTCATGATATACTTTGAATGTTGATTAGCATGTTCTTTAAGGACGTTTTAATAGGCACTCGCACCGTAATTTCCAATTTTAATTAATTTATCGCGAACATGCTACGATTTCCATGGTGCCAAGCTTTGACTATTCATTCCTGATATTTAAACGAGAAAATAAGAATTTCGTGAATTAAACATTTACCGTTTCGGCATTCTTAAGGAGTCATGAACGTTCTTAGTGGTAATTGAGAATGTGTTAAAATTGAATGATTGTTATTGGCTCATGGGTACAAAATCTTTATTTTGTTACAAATAATTGAAATTGACTATACAAGCTTTAACAAAAAAACGTTTAAAACGTTGAATTTCGTTGAATTAATGTTTTTGTAGGGTAAACACGCTGAAAAATTATAAAAATACTGTTACGGTTGTTCAAATGACTTGAAATTCTTGGAAAACTTGAAATGTATGGAAATGAAAGTAAAAGCCGAAAATCGAAAAATTTAATATTTTTCGAGATGGAGTCAGTTGGAAAATTTTAATCTCCGTCTCTGTCAAGGATATTGATAATGGTTAGCGATGCAAAAAAATAGTGACGATCAAACTTGTAGAACATGAAACTCTCTCGTGTTGTTGACTGATTTTTGGGGTAAATCTTATTTGTCAAAAACGTTCCTACAGTCAATATGACTCACCAGGTAGAGGACCGTATTTAATGCCTGTGTTGTAAACCACGGGCTTACGAATAATGCTCAGGAGTAGAAACTGACATCTCTTTCTGTGCATTCTGTTCCACAAAATAACGTGGGATTTACTGTATGTATCGTTTGTTCTTATAGACAATATGGATTACGTCATTTATGGCCAATATATCCCTAGGCCATAATACCCAAAAATGTTTAGATCTCAACGATCGATCAATTTTACTAACAATAACATTTCTATTTTCAGTTATTCTTTGAATTCATAGTGCCTGAAAGTAGATTCAATTAAGATTTTATTGAACAAAAAACAATGGTTGAAGTACAATAAATTTGTCTCGCAAAGACGTTTTTCGAAGTAGTGCGAACGATAACTCGAGCAATAATAGACGGGTGTGTAAAATTATGGCACGAAATTTTTTATAATTGTAATAACTATCGTCGAGCATAGCTGTTCTTGATTTTATTTATTCCCCGAAATATTTTCATTCAAGAAAAAGTAATATTCAAAAAGAAAGAACGTGTATACTGAACGATAGCTGGCTTGCCTTAAGTCCAACTCCCCATTGGCAAGAATTCCTAAAGTATTATCTTGTCATCCAGTTCACACCCGAGTAGGTCAAGGGCGCAACATTTTAAGTAAAGCTTTAAAATCGTATACTCAATATGTAAATATAAACAATTCTTCAAGTAATTTCTCCCCTGAACATAGAACTATTTTCTTCCAAACGTACGATGTTACAAACCTAAAATATAAATTTTATAAATTTGTTGTTTCTTGTTGTAAGTAAACAACCCAAAAAGACATTTGAATACATTTATCGTTGCTTGCCTTACAATCCCTCGAAAATGATAAAAATTGACTATTCGAATAGTCACTAAAGTTTAATATCCTTTCAACATTCTTAGCCTGCGTCTATGAAATTCTATTTACGAGGAAGGAAAAGATGCTAAAATGAGTATAGTTATACAGATTCTTGTATTCCATTGCCAAAAATCTTTACAAAATTGTGATACTTGCATTCCTCAATAATAGTCACATTTGGTGAGATTGACACCCTAAGGGCTCGTCAGTGACAAAGCAAATTTACAATGAACGTTCTACTTGAGAGTTTCAACCTTTCTTGCTCCAATTACGAAATTCAATGAAAAGATAAACATCTATAGTTTTTAAAATACATTAACGGTTATTGGATGAACGACGAATTTTTGTGGCACCTACGTTTCCAAGCTCGAGCACGATCAGCGCCGAAGACTGTAATTACAATCACAACGCTATATCCGAGCAATTTCGAATTTAAGTATCGCAGCAAACAGCATTTTAATTTCCCATTCCTTACCCGCGAACGGATAGTGTCAAGGGAAAATCGCATCGAATAGGAATGCTGAACAAACAGTAAGGCGATGCCTGGCCCCCAGACAATTATCCGTTTTTCTGGCATAGTCTGTTTGTCGGGCTCTCGTTCGTCTTCGCAATTACTTTTACCGAACCGAAACTAGATTGCCCCTCGACACTTTCGAAATTCTTACTGATTTGATTAAGATAGCCGGGCGTTGAAGGTGATGACTAAGATCGGTGGTACTTTTTGTCCTCGCTTTCGGAATGAGAGGTAGGATCGTCGGATTGACGAAATCCCATTTACGTTCTAAATTGATTAAATTCGGGCACAAAAACTAACTCGCCTTCCGTTAGCTAGAGTTCTTTTTTACCATCCGGATTTTACCAACTTGTTTCAGTCTATGTAAATATACGATCACGTTGCTTATACATTTTTGGAAGGGTATTGTTATACTCTTATGCCAAGGACAATATTATAACGGATGAGAACATCTTCACCTGCCACAGTGGGATATATTCTGCGTTAAGGTAGTCCTATCGTTACAGCATTTCAGTTAGATTTCACTGAAAATTTGCAGAAACGTTCCTTGATGTCATATGTATATGTATGTAAAATTTCAGGGGCCTGTATCGACTCAAAAATCACGATATTTATTACACTTTTCGCACTCTCCCATAAGAGCCCGGGTTAAATATCGCAACATTATACAACGAGTATCTCGATCAT
>JAPYZT010002564.1:0-17536 GCA_030522965.1 Tryphoninae sp. A BG-2022a
AAATTGTTCGAGATGGAATAAAAGCAATGTTATTGGTACAAGAGCGAAGCTTGAGGTCACTCGATGGCGGTCGTTGAATTTAGGAAAAGAATGAACAGTATGATGTCCAATTCGTCGCGTATTATAGTCCGACAAGCGTTTATGCTTGATGTGCACGCGGTCATAAATCACAATCTGTCGTGGTCTCTCGGGTCGACCACTGCGCATTTACCAGCCCGAACCCTGACGCGTGTTGTACATCGTCTCGAATTTACGCTAGTGCGTATGTGCTACCCGCACACTACGATTAAACACTCGCACAGCTTTTTATTCGTTCGGGCTATTGCAATCGAGCGAATACACCGTGGGCGAATTACGTCAGCAAATGCAATTACCGATGCACTTGACGCGTCTTCAAAGTGGCAAATGGCCGGTGCATTGGTTGTGCGTATGTACCATAAGTCAAGTGCAAATACGAGATAGAACGTGTATTATGTAGATTCGTACCATGTGGTAGGTAGGCCAGTGTCGTATCGGCAAGCATCGTTGCAACGAACACGCTTAAACTACATCGACGCGTTCATTTATATCGTTTCTTCGGCAATACTGGTTTTCTTCACTCTTCTCTTTATTTTCTCACCACTTTTTTCATTTCACACGTTTATCCATCTTACGGATATTTTCCTTGCAATCCCAGTTTCATTATTGATGTAATAGCCAGGTATTATTCTCAGACCCACTGTCAATTATTATCGTAATATTTATAATAAGTTATACTAATTTAATGGAAACTAATTAAAATTTAGTTATTATTTATGAAATTGAAATAATAATAATTATTGCTATTGTATGTATATTTATAATAAGTTGTACTAATTTAATGGAAACTAATTAAAATTTAGTTATTATTTATGAAATTGAAATAATAATAATTATTGCTATTGTATGTTTATCCTTGAACAAAACTATGGAAATTAAATTGTTAAATTATTATTTTGTGATATATCTTAATAATTACTATTGTTATTATTGACAGAACATCTCGTTGAATAACCATATAATAATAATAATAAGTGATCTTACATCATCTGCGTATAATACGTACACCATACGACGATATATTATATGTGTTAATGATAACGATTGCAGTTGGTGATAATGTGAATTTACAACGTTCCTTCACTTCGACTCTTGTTTCAGGGTTGAGTTTGGACAGCAGCAACATGTCGATGTCCTCGGTGGGACCGCAGAGCCCATTGGACATGAAACCAGACACCGCCAGTCTCATAAATCCTGGAAACTTCAGTCCATCGGGACCCAACAGTCCTGGGTAAGTTGAATGGAAAACGAAATTTCATTATCCCGATTGTATGAATTTCATCTTTCAATATCGAGCGTACAAAACTCGCCTTTTTAGTTCACAACTTTTTGAACGATTAGTTTTCATTCACGAGATTGTAGAAGAGAAATGGAGAATCAATCTTTGACCTAACTAAAGGAAACGGTATCAACAAGTTTCCGATACCTCGAGAATCTAGATTGTGGATTCTCGGGTTTCGCATTGATTCACAAAGTTGCACACTCACCGCGAATAATATTATTTCTTCTTTATTCGTGTATAACGAACCGAAGCGACGTCGGTGAACACGATCGCCAAGGAATAGCCTTGAACAGCATGAAGAGGGTTTAAGCGAACTGATGTATATTTATATGTATATACATATGTCGTTAACTATTTTGAGAACGAAAAGCACAAGCACGGGTGTCCGCAGGGTTCAACCATGCAGATTTATAATCCCTCCATTCGGTCGCAATACACCAAAATATTCCAATTTTTGTACTCAGTGTTCTTCTAACTTCGTAAATGTTCTACAATGCATTTTGATACAGCGTGTACGTTACTTGCCCCAATTTGTAATTAATGAAAAGAAAGAGAATAGAGAAAGTTTAATTCGTAGGTATTTTATAGCTGATAATCTGTATCGATAAATGAAGATTGTTAAATTTGTCTTTTCATCTCTTTTGATACAGCGTGTAAGTTATTTGCCCCAAATTGTAATTAATGAAAAGAGGATAGAGAAAGTTTAATTCGTAGGCATTTTATAGCTGATAATCTGTATCGATAAATGAAGATTGTTAAATTTGTGTTTTCATCTGTTTTGATACAGCGTGTATGTTATTTGTCCCAATTTGTAATTAATGAAACGAGAATAGAGAAAGTTTAATTCGTAGGTATTTTATAGCTGATAATCTGTATCGATAAATGAAGATTGTTAAATTTGTGTTTTCATCTGTTTTGATACAGCCTGTATAGGTATTTTATAGCTGATCGATCTGTATCGATAAATGAAGATTGTTAAATTTGTGTTTTCATCTGTTTCAGGTCTTTCACCGTAGGTTGTCACAGTAGTCTTTTGAGTACTTCACCAAGTGGACAGAGCAAGATAGGAGCCGGTTCGCCATATCCACCGAATCATCCCCTGTCTGGTAGCAAACACTTGTGCTCCATCTGTGGTGATCGAGCCAGTGGCAAACATTACGGTGTATACAGGTTTGTATCTCGTTTTTAAGGTCATGGGAAAGTGCAACAGTCCAACGACTGCAACGGGGACAGATGTAGATTTTCTGAAGAATGCTTTTCAAGGATGTGAAACATTTCCGAGAGAATGCAAATTCCTATGTAATGCGGAATTGCATTCGTCATCTCGTGATAGTTTGTGTTTGCTTGGAACAAGAGATGTAAGGAAATAAAAATGAGCGTGAAACTTGTATATCGAAGCGTTAAAATGCAACCTGGTGCACCGTTAATTTTGCTACCACATTGGGATTGAATTATTGTGTTTGTAGAAAGTCAGTACGAGTCTGAGACTTTTTGAATTTGCTCTAAATAAGTACTTACTATGACCTTGAAGCTATATATGCGAGTACGCTTTACGCGTGTGAAAATTGTATTCAAGAGGGAACGAGAGAGCAACACAATTAGGGTAGATTAATCTATTTTGCAAAACCGGTCTTGACGTAATTTTTGTTGTTGCAGTTGCGAGGGCTGCAAAGGATTCTTCAAGCGCACCGTCCGCAAGGATCTCTCCTATGCTTGTAGGGAAGAAAGATCTTGTATAATCGACAAACGACAACGAAATCGTTGTCAGTATTGTCGTTATCAGAAATGTCTCGCAATGGGGATGAAAAGGGAGGCCGTGCAGGAAGAGCGTCAACGAACAAAGGAGAGAGATCAGAGCGAAGTTGAAAGTACGAGTAGTTTGCACGCGGATATGCCAGTTGAGAGAATACTAGAAGCCGAAAAGAGGGTCGAGTGTAAACTTGAGCATCAAGGAAATTATGAGGTTGGTATAACTCGACCAATGACTAAGATTGATTTATATCGTTATCTCGTTTAAGAAGAGGGAAAATAAAGAAAAAATAAATAACCATTTCTGTTGTAGAATGCAGTGTCAAATATTTGCAACGCAACGAACAAGCAGCTATTCCAATTGGTCGAATGGGCGAAGCGTATACCTCATTTCACATCATTGCCTCTGGAGGACCAGGTGATGCTGCTTAGAGCTGGTTGGAACGAGTTGCTCATTGCAGCATTCTCGCATCGTTCGGTGGAAGTTATGGACGGTATCGTCCTGGCGACTGGTATAACCGTACACAGAACTTCGGCACAGCAAGCCGGTGTCGGTGCGATATTCGATCGGGTCCTTTCGGAATTGGTGACGAAAATGAGAGATATGGAGATGGACAAGACGGAATTGGGCTGCCTTAGGTCGATAATCCTCTTCAATCCGGAAGTTCGAGGACTGAAATCTGCTCAGGAGGTTGAACTTCTTCGTGAAAAAGTATACGCGGCTCTCGAAGAATACACTCGAGTCTCAAGGCCCGACGAACCTGGTCGTTTTGCCAAGCTCCTGTTGCGTCTACCCTCCCTCCGATCAATCGGCCTCAAATGTCTCGAGCATCTCTTTTTCTTCAGACTCATAGGCGACGTGCCGATCGATTCGTTTCTCATGGAGGTTCTTGAGTCACCCTCGGATCCCTAGGAACAAGACAGGGTGTGCCGAGTTATTGGCCACACCGACATGTAAAAAAGAAATGCCACGTTCTCGAATCATTCGCATTCAAACCTCTTATCTCACCTCGTCTCGTCGCGTCTCGTCTCGTCGTTATTTCAATAATCACGAGAACAACGGGTTTTATTTACTTATTTTTCGCTTCTCCCCTTATTATTTAGTACCCATATATCCAATAGGTGTCTACATTGACCATGATTCGTGTCGAGTGCGTATCGATGAAAACCGTGTGGGAAAGATGTGCGCGCGTGTCACGCAAGGCTGGAATTTATTCTGTGAGCTCCTCTCGTTACGTTGTTATATCGAGGAAGAAAGGACACTATGGAATTAAAAATAGAGGTACATGTAATTAAATAGCCGCAATCGAAATGCTCGTTACTCGAATCTCCTGTTGAAATCGCAGTGAGTTACTCGTATCACGCCATGTACCGTGACAATTTTCAAATATGTGTATATATAACTTTTGGTAACTCATGGGACTAGCCACAGCCGCATCGGACCGAGAATATACTACTCTCACAGCGCGCCAAGTTCCTAATAATAGCTGCACTTTTTTATTTCTTTTTTTGGAAACTAATTATTCACTCAACGAGAACTGTGAAAAAATATACTCTGAGTATATCTCTTGAACGATTACCATTATTTTATATGTATTGTTTTTTCGTTCGTATACTTTGTATCGGGAGAATTGGCCGTTTGTCCACTAGTTCGGCGAAATTTTACATTCCAGCTCAGCCACGATGCGGCTTGTTTTCAGAAGTCTATGCAATTATATTGCACGTGCGACAAACACACATTCATCGTGTATATTTTCGTAATTTATTGTTTTGTATAATAATTAGCATTAGCGCGAGAGACGATAACTTACCGATTCTATAGTTATGATTTTATGCATCATCGTGAATCCTTCGCGTGCAGCTCGTAGTTGTACGCTTGGCGAGCCAACGACATTGTCTTCGATCACAATCGATACTTTTAGTTAGCCCTTTGAGTTATTTTACGGAGTCTATGTTACTAGAAGGTAACAAACGTTTCTCGTAGTGACAAAGATTCGAACAACCTTGCCACTCCTCACGTGGTTCAACGTTGAACGTGCATCGCATCTTAGAACGTTTTCGTGTGTAGTCCGAGTTCTGCCGTTAATCAAGATGCGAGAGTACTTTTCTTTCACAACGTGTAAGCACTGTAGCTATACGGTAACAGCAATTAGAATAGATTTTTATTCTCGATGTCGACCGTACGAAAGAAATATCCTTAAAATGATGATGACTCCGGCTGAAGAAGAATCTGTATAAAGCACAAATTAAACGGAGCTGAAGTGCAGGCTCTATTGTTCAGATCCCCAATTGCACGTTTTAAAAAGGAAAAGGATACAAAATTGGCACCGAATTTGGTTGTGGGTAATCGATAAGCGCCAAGTATTACCTAGTTTTAGCTCAAACTCTTCTCGTGCAGCAACTGCAAATTAGAAAAGGAAATAAAACGATTATTTTACTTGAAAGCTGTAACTAAACGAGAAATCCGAGTGAGGGACACTTAATTGGCCATGCCATTGGGTTTGATTGCAACCATCGTAACACTTGTTGCTCCTTTCAGCTTCGGTCACCTCTATCCAATAATTTACCATTCTTAATTGAGTGGTCATACTTATTATGATAATATTATAATAATTATTATACCATTATTGAACATATTTCTATTTTTGCGTGAATGCATAAGGTTGTTAGTTGTTGATTATTGTTATCTACTTGATGAGAATTTTTTATGTTGTGCCTGTCGTAAAGGAAGAAAAGAAACAGCATAAACTATGAAATATTCGATAACACCATTTGTTTTCCGTACAACTCCGTATGGCCGTGACAACAGTTGATATTGAAAACCTCAGATCAATGCAGGACTATAGTAGCATGAAATTCGAACCGAAATTACCTCGAAACAATAATTGCAACTCTGCGTCATAGGACTCGGAAAATATTGCAACAGAAAGCAGAAACCTGAAACAGAGTGAGATATGGGCGCAAATGTTACCTGTGAATCAAGCTGCATATGATTATATATCAATGTTTTAATAAAGATATATACACATACATATTATAAATAAGAGATTATCTCAAATCTTTGAATATGTAATCGATATAAGTCTGTCGATTGATAGTTGAAAAAATAATCATAAATGGATGACCCCGGTGTAATAATGTTGCTTCTCCGATGTGTCGCTGAGACCTTCGTTATGTTTTGCAAAATATTAATGATGCGGGAGACTGGTTGATTCTACAGATTCGAGAAGTATATTGAATCCGATTCAATAAATTTGTATTAACAGAATATTTGATAATGTATTTACTTCAAAAAGGTGTGTACATATGAAAAAGGAGAAAAAAATACAAATAAATCAAATGAAAAATAAGTATGAACAAGACATGATTATTAGATCAGTCTTAAAAATAAAATGAGAGGATTACTGCGGTTTATCGTTTATGAAAAGTAATTAATTTGAATAATTTCGTTATGTATCAGGGAACTGAATTTATTAAATCTTACGCATCTAATGATTTAAATTGACATTATACAGAGACATAAGATTGAAGATGGGTGACCGCTCTCTATACGGAACTGAACGACGCTCGTTATCGTCATTGAAACTTTGATCTCCAATACTAACAATAAGCGCGGCTCTGTTTTATATTCATAACATCACTCCATTAATAGTAATTTGGTGAGTTGGTCAAATGAGTTTTCCACAACGATTGGGAGTTATGAAAACGTCATTTTATTTATTACGTACATATCGAGTTGGTCACGGAAACAGCTGTTTATTCACCGACATAGCTATATGGTTAATTAATAGTAGGCAGAATACTGTTCGTCAACATTCTACCTACCGTGCAAGTTCGTTACTCGTTTCCCGTCCTTGTTGATTTTTTTAAACATTTTCATCAAATATTCGTCAGCCATGCCGGCAAATATGGAAAAGAAAAACATATAAATAAAAAAAAAGCGGAATACAATGTGACACACACAGCGAGTTCTCCATGATTAGCTGTAGATTTTATATCTCCAAATCCAGATTTTATATACAATCTAATTTTCTTCGTCGTGGTGTATGTATATCGATGGGAAGGATGTTCTCAACTGGTTTTATTGAATAAGTTATCGGCGTTACGGGGTGTCGTGCTTGGAAGTAACGTCACTCGCTCGGTAACTAAATCCCATAGCTTAGTAGCGCGTTAGCAGTCTTGATTCCGGCATATCTGAAAAATGTTGTTCCGACATAATTATTTCTTATTCAATCGTAACATAAAAGATAATACATCGTTTTTTGCACACTGGAAGATGTCTGGTCGATGTAGACGCTGTGAATACAGTTTCACAACAGGAATTGCATCACCGGTACTAATGTAACATGTTTGTGCAATGATCGACGTCAATATTCCAACGTCGACCATGAATAATCATGTATAGGTATTTTCTGATTATTTGCAGATTATCGACTTACAAAATTTTCCACAATTTGTTGAATATCTAACAATTATTTAGAACTTTTCTTCCTCGAGGCCATGCTTGAAGAACATGAGAATGGGAACAGATTGGCCATCAATTTCACGATATTCCATGAGTCCCACAAGTCCATCAATTTCCATAGATTCACCCGTGAAGAACTGCAACTCCTTGAATCTACCCAAGATATCCTTCATAACTTTGTTCATGTTGGTTTTGAATACTTCCACTTGATCGGGCGATGTCTCTTCAAGTTTTGCTACGAGTCTGAAGGGGCGTAACAAAAACAGGTTAGTAATGTTTATAACAAACCAAGCTAATATTTCAGAAAATATTTTTTCAAGTTTGACTCACTTCTTCATGTAATCCTTGAGATAGAGAGTATAGGACTTCTTGTCACCAAAGGCATAAGTTTCTTGAAGACGGTGATTCAGCACAATATCAACACCAGATTCTACTACCTCATTGGTTCCTTCGTCCGCCTCTTCAGCAGATGGATTGAGCCCGGCAAACGTAATTTCATCACCTTTGCGGGAGATTAGCTATTGAAAAACCATTGACGATTAAGTGCTGGTTAATTCTCAACTTATACATAATGCATCGACCGACATCGAATAAATATGATTTTGCGATGTGTTAAGAACACAATGTGATTGCCTATACTTTAGATAAAGACAGATTTGCAGTTTTTGTCCATTATGAAATATAATTTGATTCTAATTGGACTTTTATAGAAACATATCTGCACATGGTGTGAAGATTACAAACATACTAAACAATAATTCATAATAGACATCGCTATAGTATCCCCAACCTTGGTGACCACATATAATTTTATATCTATATATCTATATATTTGCATATATATAAGAACAGCTATAATTAATGACGTAATTTTTAATTGACTTGACATTTCGTTAGTTAAATGGATCCTCACATCGTCCATATTATTAAAAATATCACTAATAAAACGCTTATGCATGAAAAGCTACGTTCAATAACTATCAGCTGCTCGAAATTTATTTAAAGCATCAGTTCTTTCGCAAGATCGGTTGTATGTTTCATATATACAAAGACTACCTTGCCATAAACTTCGTAGAGGACATCATCGACAAGTTTTATCTTGTACGTGTCCGAGAACATCTCGTCTCCTGTAAGAAAAAATAGCATGGTGTACAATCGAATCGTAAGGATCGTATTAACAAAATCCCAGAAGCATCTTTCGAGTAGTAGCCTGAGGGACCGTAGATGGGAATCAGCAAATGAGATAAAGGAAACACGAAAGACCCATATGGTGAGGTTATGTCATAAGAATCGAAAAATCGTAAAATATTTAGAATCTCTTTGATGCATCTCGATATTAATGTATTTAGAATGTTAGTTGTATGAAATGTATGACGCATTGGGTGGTGAAGGAAAATTGTCATCGGTGCTTCGACAGATGACTAAACGTCAACGGACATTTCACAAACTGTCGTCTATGACTCTTGCAGCTCACAAATTCATGAAATATTATTATGGAATCGCCTCTCTGACTTTAAAGTTATTAGTTACCGGTGAAGATATCCTTGTAAATCCGCATGGTGGAAGATGGAGAAAGATTTAATTACAGCTAAAACTAAGCAAGACACAGTCAGCCGAAAAGCAAACCGGAAGGGAACGGAGAAAGATGATCCGTCAGGATGCACAGTAAAATGGCCACCAGCTTGGATGCGTCATAAAAATGCGCGTGGAGCATGATAATGTACTACGCTAGTCATTTAATTGAATATTGAAACTGTGGTTAAGGCATGAGTGTCGACATAATGCTGATACGTACAAATATCTTTGCATCATTTCAATGAAGTACTAGCAAAAAGCCCTTCGTTTTAGGTTTCCCGCATAATGCGGAACATTATTCGATTTTGATGGAAAAAACAGGAAGTCTACTTAGGCATATATTTGCGCGCGTTTTTTTTGGAAATCATGGAGGACGGGATACGATAGAGGGCCCATCAGATGAGAATCGATCTTTATAAGGTGGGCGTGGTGATAATAACATCATGCTGTTTTATCGGCAGAGCTTTTATGAGAATCTAACATATATTATAAAATGAGACGATGTTAAAAATACAAATATTATATGTAATTTTAACAGAGAATTAAACATTGAATTAAAAAAGGCATAAGTATGGTAAAACACCCAGTAATCGTCCAGGAACCAGTAGTCGGCCTCTGCCTATACTTTGTATGAGTGGGAAGAGTACAAAAGATATAGTTCATCCTCTTACTACCTCATATAAGGTCGACACTGGTTCCCGGCCGACTACTGGGTGTTTTACCCTATATCAACAAAAATCTGACTTCACATGTAAAACCATTAACAATTGAATGGATAAAATGCGCAGGTATAACTTTTAGACAAGAAATTAGACATCTTATTTCTAAAAAATTACCTAGAAAATAATTATAAACTGAAAAAGTTGTCAGAAACAGCCGGTAACATTGTCGTTTTGAAGCTCGTAGTCCATTATATTGGGAAGGATGCGTCACTTCCGGCTTCACTTTACGTTTGTGGCAATGAGCGGTACATGTGCTTTGTGAATTTCCGTCTGATTCACCACGTACTCGGTAATTCGACGAGATTGTGTTTAAACGCAACCAAGTCTAACGTTTTATTCGATTGCATTGTTGATCACATTGTTGTTGACAAATAACACATCATATAATGGAGAACGATACGGAAATGAAAGACGCCGTAGAGGTTAATGATGAGAAGCCGGCGAAGGAGACAACTGCAAGCGACGAGGCTAAAACCGATGAGAGCAAAGCTAATGACGTCGAAATTAAGGAAAAATCAAAAACCGAGGATGTAAAGGACGATAAAGTGAAGAACGACGAAACTACAGCCGACATAGTTAAGAATGAAACGCCCTCGGAAGAGCTTTTAAATAAAATAAGGACACAAGTTGAGGTATAGAAATTCTTATCCGCTACATAGATTGCATCACTGTTGATTCGATGATTACAACTTTCTTCATGTTATGTTCCAGTTTTACTTCGGTGATATTAATTTGCAACGTGACAAATTTCTCATTGAGCAAACAAAATTGGACGAAGGCTGGATTCCGATGACAGTCATGCTAAACTTTAAATTGTTGGCTTCTATGAGCAAAGATCCACAAGTTATTGTAAAGTCGCTTGAATCCAGCGATCTCATAGAGGTGTCTGATGATCGCAAAAAGATCCGTCGCAATCCTAAAAATCCTTTGCCTGTCTTTGATGAAGCATATAAAAAAGCTCAGGCTGAGAGGACTGTTTATATCAAAGGGTTTCCCCTTACCGATATTTACATTCAGAAACTTAAAGAGTTTTTCCAGAATTATGAGCCTTTTGAAAATATCATTGTAAGTATGGTTGAGCTAATATTAGTTGTATAAAGCAATTTAGACAGACAAACAAGGCAAATTGTAATCTTATCTTCTCTTTATGTAGATGAGAAAATATCAGGATAAGGAAAAGAAGTTGAAGTTCAAAGGATCGATCTTTGTACAATTCAAGACATTGGAGGACGCAAAAGCCTTTATGGCAAGGGAATCTGTCAAATATGGAGACACGGAACTCATTCGGAAATTCAGGTGTGTAGGAAAATAGAGATGTTTTTTAGACTTTGGTCCACTATTTATTTCATAGTCCTTAATGTCTATTTTCAGTGAAGATTACTCGGTCGAGAAGGCGAAAGAAAATGAGGAAAGAAAACAAAAAAAGTCTTTACAAAATGCATCTGGGAATGCGGACAAATCTAAAGTAGCCAATGCACAAAACGATGGCAAAACCGAATCGGACTCTAAGCCCACCGCTAGACTAACAGAGTTTCAAGAAGGATCGATTTTGCACTTTACAGGTGTCGTCAAAAATACAAACAGGGATATGATCAAGAAAAGTCTGATGGACATTGGTGCTGAGGTCGCATTCGTAGATTACACGGTTGACGATACGAGTGGTTGGGTTCGTTTGCAAGGTGTTAACAGTGCAAAACTTCTTATCGACAAAATGACGGATGGTGTGGTATGTAGAGCGATATTGAACAAGAAATAGCATGCTTATGTCAATGTTGTCATATTCATAAGTATAAATGACTTTTTTTCCTTCAGGTGGAAATAAACAAAGGAAAGGTAACCTTTAAAGTTCTAGAGGATGAGGATGAGAAAAAGTATCGGGAGGTTGTCGAAGAATCGTTTAAAGTGTCTCAAGCTAGGTACAAGCATTCCAGACGGAACCGTGGTGCAAAGTCATGTAAGTGTTATCGCAACTATTAATATGTACCAGGTGTAATTAAATTAACATTTATTGGCCAGTAATGAACAAATGATGAATTGCCATGCTAATACTGAGGGATCTACAGGATCTCGCTGAGTTGACATATTATGCATTCTGATGTGAGCTTGTGGATAGACACAGAAACAAACAGCAATAGTAGAATAATTCACATTCAACAAACAGATCGGCTCACTCGAAAAAAAAACTCGGTTGTTACAGATCGCGGAAACAGGTCACAAAAGATGAAAAGGAAATTCGGCGGTGCGCCGAACTCCCATGATCAAGTCCCATCCAAGAAGAAAGCAGCAGAATAATTTCGTGATGTTATGAAATATTTATCTGACATTATAAATCTTTATCGTTACGAATCCCCGAGTGTTACTGATGCCCGAGGATTGGTATAAAAGTATCGTTATTTTCTCGTTGCAAGTCCTATTTTATATCGAAATTCATTCGCCACAAACGAGAATCACGTAGAGACGGAGAGGAGTATTCCGGTTTAACCAACAGTGATTGCAAATAACAATAATATTCCGGAATTTGTATTTTTACCCATGTACATTAAACTCGATAATCCAAACGAGTGCTTCATTTAAACGCAGATGAATAAAAGAAATGTTCTTGTATCTTTCATAAATCCAAGACTTCCGTACACAATGATTCTTCCAATGGGATCTAGATAGTTATAAATCGATGTTTATTGTTACGTGAAATTTACAAATGTATCGGTCTAATATTACTACCACGTAGCCGATATTCGTTACGAGATTACAGGAGACATTTCATGGTTCGATTCTATTTAGTAATGAATAGAGTCACTTATATTTATACTTCTTCCTTTTTTTTCGTCATTATCGCAAGTTTTAATGCAAGATCGCGTGCATAGATTCGGTCAGTTTTATTGCCAAGTATATATACTATCTTGAAAAAAGAAGATCGTCCGCTGTTACAACCGATCATCCATTTATTTCCCATGAGCAGCACATTCTATTTTATATTACTTATTATGTCCATTCGCACTCGGAGACTCTCTAAGGTTGAGGTATGAGGTGTCGTCCATGTTTTATTTCTTTTTTTAAATTAAAACACTGTAACGACTTCCGTGCAATAGATTGTGCATCGAATATCCTGTTTATAATTTATAGCATCTCGACTTACTCGCACTCGAGATTATAATACTTTTGTTTAAATCGGACTCCTCTCAACGCAGGGGAGCGAGTAAAAAACTGTTACATTCTTTGTAGAAAGTAGGGTGGCAATTATCCGCTGTAAGCCACACCAGCGGTTCTGTGAGCCCTTAGGGCAAAGGTGAAGATGTACCATGTGAAACTCAAAGATAATTTAACGAATGCCTTCGTTCAAAGGTATTCGTCAAGTTGTAAGATGGACAAAGTTTGTGCGATTTTGAGATTAAGCATGGGATCACCGGTATGGGTACCATCGTACCTGTACGTACCATCGTACATCAAAAGATTCAATTTTCTCGACATACTTATCATACGACCGCGTCGATACCGCGACGCGTTTGGTCAGTAAATTACACAATACTACAATATTGTATTACTAGTAACTAAATAGTTATCGTCCTGGGGACTCGAGTCGTACTTATCTTCGCAAGATTGAGAAGTCGACTTTTGCGTTTGCCTCGTAATTCGCAAAGGCCTTACACCTCAATTATCTACGAACAAATGTCACTGATCGCGACACACATTTGGTATAAGGTAGTTGAGTTTACGGAACTGCGGACATTGCGAGATTATCGAGAGAAGCGTCGTGTGTTGCACAATAGTGTTTCGCAGCTTGGTCCGTTTAGACGAAGTCTCTTTGGATAAACGAATGAGAATATTTAACGAACATTCGGGTATCCTCGTCGATTAATACATTCAGCGTTACGTGCCGAAGTTAATGCGCGATAGAGTTAATTCGGAGAGTTTTACGCTTGTCGAAAAACACTTAAACGTGGAACGGCACGATTATGTCGGGCGTATCGTCAAATATTGTCCGTGAACGGCGTGTCTTCCTCACAAAATACACACGCGGTAGGGGGATCGCAATTTTTAATTAGAAACGCGTATCATCCTGTTCCTGATGAACCGATTGATCGACATCGACGAATGTTACGTGTTTTACCTTGAACGAGCCCTCGCGGGGCAACCCCTAATGCTATACCGATATTTCTTGTATCTGCACGCGTTTTTTTATTGTTCCAGCTCCACTGCCAGTTCCACCAACTGGAGTGGTACTCAGCGAGCTGGTTGTTCTCGTCGGTGGCTTTGGTGGCGTGGGATCCTTGTGACTGGAAGATGAGTTATTGCCGGAGAAGCTGTTCCTCAAAGTTGATGGCGAGTTCTCGTTAGTCCCATCTTGGCAAGGATTGTCCGACTGTTGAACCGAGAGAAGCTGCGAATCCTGTATGAGGGACGGACTTCGAGCGAGTGTCGTATACGAGGGTGGTGGTTCTTGAGACTGACGCTGCACATCCGCCGGTGATGACTTATTTACCGGACCTGGTCTCATTGTCATTGCCAGGGATTCTTGACCGTTCGACGTGCTGCATTGCATCGCGGCTCTCTTCTTGTCGCGATCACGCTGATAATAAATACCAGCGAATATCAACATATTTAGAATCAGGAGGATGCAACCAATTCCAACGGTGATCGCAAGAGCGGTGGTCGTGCTGTAGTAATGACGCGATGCGAGCCTCTGCAACAATTCAGCGTCATCCTCGCTGTTGTCCAGAATCGATGATATATCGGCTGTTATAGTTTCCTCTTCGCCACTGGCAGACATTAATCCAGTTGTACATGTCGTTGACGAGGATGAACTTGTCTTTGTAGTACCAACGAGTGGCAATGGTGTATGCCATTCGTCTCTCACCGGGCCTGTATGATACAAATGATTACTTATACGTAAAAATTACTCGAACGATAAGAAGAGAGCTACTGTTAATACTATTCATTATTTTTTACAGCTTCCACGACTTTATACCTGCGTAAAGATCATCCCCTCGTTCACGAAAATGATGATGTCTCATTGAGATATCCTCGTCGCCAGGCTGATGGAGTTGGGGAATCAAATTTAACCACACTGCCATCTTATGACCGCGGTAGTGACTCTTGATTTTTGGCTTTAGTGCTGAAACAGTACGTGCGTCGAATCATTGATATATTCCACATATCATTATTCAGTTTCTTATCAAAATCAATTATTGATCAAGCTTTTACGACCCTTCGACGTTTTTAAATCTTTAGAATTTATGAAACAATTTTACAAATAAAAGGAAGAATGGGTGAAAGTATATTTCAAAATTGATCTCACCTATCGTCAAATACTGTTGCGTTCCCGTCTCGTACTGTCCCCAAGTCAATCCTCGAAATCGCGCTTTTTCTTTGACCGTGCCATAATCGACGGACTCGATATTATGAGGTTCATTGGGATTTCCTGTTTTTGCAAAATTCGTGAAAAACGTCAGTACCGCTTCAGCGACACCTTGATCTTGTCGAGAAAAATTCTGTGGAAAGAAGGGTCCACCCCCGATGAGTGGAAGTCCAAAAATATATGGAATGTCTTCGCCTCTGACGCTGCCCAGTCTCTGCGAAAGACGACGAAGAAAATATTATTTCTATCGTATAATAAAAAAGCTGTAATAACGTTATATACCATGAAAACCTATAAAAAACGAGGATAATATATTTGAGTGCAATTGGCAGTCTCGCTCGTCGATTCGAACGATAAAATCGATCGTGAAATATCGGAAAGCTTTTATCTTTTGCTACGTTCCATTATAGGCATTTAATACTAACTAGGCAGGTGAGATACGCCGAGTGTAGAACCGTTGATATATAACGTTAAAAGTATTAAAAGAGAGAAAAGATGTTTTTTCGCGTACGTTCCATTGCGCCGTTTCGACGATTTAATAGATTTACCCCGCGGGCTTAAGTGGCTCCCTTTAGCACCGTGAAAGCTTGCGGTTTCCTTCTCGACTATATCGCACGAGCCACCGTTCGTTCCAGTTCCAAGAGAGTGTTATAATTTAATTATCGTTAATAACGACGAGATATTAATAACCCGAGGATTTATAAACCGCGACTATAAAAATTCTCACTAGAGATACGAATTTTCTCTATATCAAGTGTAAATATACTTTCCTCTCCGGGCAATATTCCTTTCTCATTCTCTCATCTCCCGTTCTAAGATTAACTCGGATCGTTAATTAATCGTATAATAAACGAACAAAAGTTTTCTTTCATTCTTCCTTTCAATTTAAACCAAATGCATTCGTGATTAGCGCCGTGGCTATGATGCGTGGGAATGAGGGGATGGTTTGAAGAAATCATAATGAAATTTTCGACTTGATGCTTAATGCTTTGATCCGGTTTTGACTCTACTAACGTTTGGAAAAAAAACGCATTGTATGTTCTTGCGTGGCTAGCGAGGTACCGAGAAAGTACGGTAAATTTTAACATTTAGCGCCCTCGCACCTACGAGCTTCTCTTTCATTCGACTTTGTGGCGAAGCTGCAGGCTATCTACCCATATAGAAATACGTTATAACCGAGGAAGAGTATAAAAGAGTAGCAGCGAGTTCTACTGCGAGAACACACGACCCTTATTCTATGCTCCGGGAGGCTGTGTACCTTCCGCTCGTGTGTGCTGGCCCATAGCCTCGGGAACCGGAAGACCGCTACTGAAATCTACACCGAGAGGTAGAAAAAAACAAAGGAAGCAAAAAATAACGAGAACCTCTCTTCGCATTCAAAAAACTCTTCTCGTCCTTTCCTACTTTTATTGCTACGAGAGGCTATGTTTTTTTTTCTTCTCTCCCTCGTACTATCACTCTGTGTACGAAGAACGGTACGTTGGGAATAGACGCTCGGACGAATAACAGTCTGGCACCTGCTCAACCGGAAGTTCCCGAGATCACGGAAAGAGCGCTCTACCTTTACGCACGCTTCTGTAAACTTAATGAATGTTATTTTTGATGCGAATAATCTCTCGTATGTCGTAAACGAAGTGAGTCTCGTTTACTCAGTACCGTTTTTATGTGTATGTGTTTGAATAATGTGAACTAGAATGACGGAGATTAAACTGGGTTTTGCATGTTCGTCTAAACTTGATGGGTCGATAAATTTATAATTAAATTACGGATATACATTGTCAAACTGTGTGTAATAAATTTGAAACAGTTTTAACGTGAAATTTACGAATTTTTGGAACATTTTATGCGCTATTTTACAATCTTAAAATTAAATTTGCAGAGTGGATTGAAAAGCTGAAAATCTATAAGTTTGATACGAGAAAATTTTTATCAACGACGAAATCAAGTATTGTATTTTCTTTTTTAAATTATGTTCTTTTTTATCTCAATTTTTATCATCGTTTTTATTTGATTAATTATATTTTTATCATCGTTTTTATTTGATTAATTATACTCGACTTTGTTCTTATCTCAAATTTCGCTCAAATGTTCATCAATGACGAAATCAAATATTGTATCATTTTGAAATTATTTTCTTTTTTATCTCAATTTTTATCATCGTTTTTATTTGATTAATTATACTCGACTTTGTTCTTATCTCAAATTTTGCGCAAATTTTCATCAATGACGAAATCAAATATTGTATCTTTTTAAAATTATTTTCTTTTTTATCTCAATTTTTATCATCGTTTTTATTTGATTAATTATCC
>JAPYZT010002565.1:0-10089 GCA_030522965.1 Tryphoninae sp. A BG-2022a
GTCTATTTCAAGTGTTACAGACCAAAACAGATGATCTCTGTCTCTCTCACTCTATCGCGACGTTGCCTATTCTAAATACTACGTAAGTAAAAAATTGACTCTATATACATTTAACTATTTCAGTATCGACAGTACTACCTTAAGTTTGAAGGATTACAAAACAAAAATACAAATATCCTCGTTGATGAATAAAACACCTAGACATGAACCTTTTGGTGGGGCTCTCTCTATTGGAAATTCAATAAAAAGAAATCGTTAAAAAAATTACGAATATACAGAAACGTTTCGTTTCCTATTTGTCTTAGCACCGGTTGGAGATGAGTTAGGAAGAGCCACGCACGCCATGACATCTAAATTCCCTGGTTCGTATAAGCGATCGCCATTAATATTATTACTATTATCGTGAATAATATGGGTATAGTGAATATTCGGTGTTCATTGTGGGAACACGACTCAAAAATATTGTATCGTCGACGAATGTGCAATGGTATCACGAGGCTTCGAAACTCGTGAAACGTTTCCCTCCAGATTTCATTAATATATATGTATATAGATAATAGTTGATCCTCCAACGTCGTGTACGTTGACCGATCTATTCAGTCCGCGTCCATTAATGGTTCCTGCAGTCCACGCACAGCAATGAACAGACGCGTACGGTACGCTTGCAGTTGCACGTTTGACATACGCAACCTGTTGGATAGTGAGTATTTATAGTGGATTTTCGTAGATATATAGCAGTTATGTATATCACACTGGGATTGGATAGTACGCCGACGTAGCTCTAGAATATGGTATTACTATAGCTAGACTATACAAATTCGCATTTAGTACCTGATAAGCTCAGAAGGAGTAAGTAATCACCATTTGGTGATTTATGAATTACTACAAGAGTCAGCTTAGACATAATGTGTAAGAATATTTTGCGTTGAAAATAAAATACTTTTCTACGCATCCTATTTTATCACTAGTCCATTTTTAAATCTGAAATTGAGCCATTTTTATTTATAGTCGTATATCGATCAATGAATAATCCCAAATCCTTTATACTTGCGTTTATTCATGTACTCTTAATTGTCAAATTGCGATTATGATATCCGCGTTAAATCAATAAAAATATATCGCTTCGGCCGGCATAGTATGAAAAAGAACAATGAAAAATAAAATCTCCTGAGGGGTAAATGATTCAACGAAACTTAATTTGAATCGTCCGACGACTCTCATAATTGCATTGGTTAAAAATATAAGTACGTCTTTTCGAGTGTGCGACCCTCCAGCCGAGGAACTTACGGTCACGACTCCCTGGAAGAATTTGGGACGTGTGATCGAGATCAAACGTGAACTCTGGGGAATCGGCGAATGAATAAATGATCGCGAGAGGCAGAACTCACTCGTCGATTGATTGATTGTAGTCAATGAAAAGCGTGGAGAAAAAAAGTGGGGAAGGGGCGGGGGTATTAGGGGTGTTTCGAGTAAGCGCATATGTACCCAGAAGAAACGAGGCTCGATGCCACGAGAACGTACGACTGATTAGTCGAGTCTTACGAGTAACGTTTGATATATATATATATATATATATATATATATGTATAAGCATGTACACGTAGGAGACTGCGCGACTGCGGGCGAGCCTTAAATCACTTCGAAAGAGCCCCACGCGGCTTCGCCGATAGTAACGGTTACCGATGCTAAGCTCCGGCACCGAGGATTGCAAAGCCAAATACACCAGCGAACAACAGCACCATCACCGGATAGATTTCTCATTGTGCGCTGGGTGCCCAACGCGCACTCACCTTTTTATTCTCTTTCCCTTTCTTTATGGGTCTCCAGAGACTATGCTATGAGGTCTGTGTGAGATTGCACCGATTGCAACGATTTCTGCGTACTTCGACCATGCACTGTAGGTTTATATGCGATGATCACTAAACGTATCCGCTAAAATATATATATATATATATCGGGACCGGTGACTGGATTGTACTTAAATAATCCGTTTTTGCTTACAATAGTAAGGTAAATTACTGTTGGTCAGCCGCAAAGATTTCTCGAGTACACCCATGAACTAGATGAGAGACAGTCACTCGATAGATACGAACAAGTTGGAATTGGTGCAATAATTCGGCGCTGCGCAACGAGATACCAATCTTTTATGGCGAATTTTGAAAATGCATACAAACTCAGAATTGACATTAAAAATACTAAAAGTTATAGCTAATGATAACAGGAGTGTTAACCCTCCGTTGACAGATATGAATCTGTGCTGTCCAGTCCGTTTCTATAAAACGCTAAGTCTCAATCGGTTTTTATTAAATACCAATAATTAAAATTAATTTGTATCCATCCGCCAATGCACGCTCTGTTTCTATAGAACCCAAACTACTCTCCTGAATTTTTTCAAAATTTTTAAACAATTCTAAGTACTTATGATAAAAAATGTACGAGAGCATAGACCACGATCTTACATACAGGTCTTGCAACTCCCGGGAGTGGGGGAAGGCTAAAGTGACTCGCATATTGAAGCAGAAAAATCGAGTTCTCTCTATCGCCACCTGGAGCGGTGAGTGTCGAGTGTCGACATGACATAACCTCATAATCATCGTTTTCGTTGGCTCTGCGCGATTTTTTTTCTCCATTTACGTTCAATATTTTTTCGGCTCATATTAATGTTGTACGATATTTAATTTAATAATCTTCAAGATTTACCGACAATAATATTGTTTTTATTTTTTGCTAGTCAAGTTAATAATGCGCTTGCGCAATCCAATCGGCACTCGATTGCAGTGTCGCATGTGGCCAAACCGTGAACTTCCAAAAACTGGTTCAACAAGCGAGTCACTCCCACTCCTGAGAGTTGCAAGACCTATATGTAAGACGTGGCATAGAGCCATATGTGTCTAGGGACGTGAGCAAATTATAGTATGTAAGTATGGAGAGGGTTAATTATCTCGTGGATAATATTGTGATATCTCAGCAGCGGTTATGTATAGCACTCTTTTGAATTGCGTTGACATTACCGCGTGACAAACCTGGTATAGAAAATCTAAGTATTTATGAAATTCTCAGAGCAACCGCAATATTTAAGAAATACTACAATGTTCAATATCTTTGAGAATTTATTTTTATATTCTAAATTACCGATGTAATATTTATACAAATTTCTTTTCGTTTCAATTACAGTGAGTTGTAACATCGAGGCTGCAATCTGGAAAGTCAAATTTTAATCTGTAATTGCGGGAATATAAAACCATGGGTTTTGAAATTCGCGTTGGGCTTCGGCTTGGGTGTCATGTTAGAAAAGCAATATTATACTGACAGTTGTCGTACAGATAACTAAACTATCGATATAGATAAAAGTGATTTTTGAAGTTTTCTACAAGAACGGTACTTTATATAAAGATAAACGTTGGCTGGACCTATTTCGAAAAATGCTACATACCCAAGATGTGCCTTGGTTATACTATAAACAATCTGGCTACTTTATTGAAACGATTTCACGCACGAAAGAACCTTCCTATCAGCATGGAAGGTTATGAGATTCGTTCTCTAGAGTACGATACTTCAAATCGAAAAACCGATACGAAGCCCTCACCGGAAGTATATTAATAAAATATCAGAGCAGACCGTCTTGAAAGCTGTGCAAATAATCACAAAAATTGATTGAGCAATAGTTCAACATGAAATATTTTTTAAGATTTGCCGATGATTTAAATTATAACTTCACAGTCGTTTTCATCCCGATTCATTGATATAATCATAGAGACCTTGTGAACGTTTCGGTATTAACTTTGAAGAAAAGAAAGAATATAATGAAACAAAAAATTATTTATTTCAAAGAAATAATAATTCCGTTTAACGATTATTCAGATTTATGAACCAAAGTATGATTTGAGCAAACCAAATAGTTTGTTGTCTAAAATGAAAAACTCTCTCGCCAACTCCGTTCTAAACCGAATCCAGAATTTTCCAGTGACATCTTTTACTTTCCTCTTTAAGGAAGTTTATCCGGTACCGAGCAAGTCAAAAGAAAAATTTGTGTGACTAGCGTAGTCAGTTTAGTATTCTTGACAACGTCGCGATCACAAAATCCGTACAGCTGTCTGTCACTCGTGTTTTCGCAAGTTTAAGAGTGATCGCGAGACAGCTACAATGTCATGGAAAAGTAGTTCCATCGGTAACTCTTTCGGATGCTTTGCTGCAACTATCCACTTTTTTGGGAGGCTTGCTAAAAAATGTGTTTTAGTTGCAGATAATTGTCCATTTGATCGCTCAAGACTTTTATCAGCTATTACAAAAACTTTTCTCACCCAACATTTTCAAGCAGTAATATTTGATTTCTTAGATTAGTTTCTTAGAAGGCATAGTTTATTATTTTAAAAAAACGCGCGGTTACGACATTGCCATGATCGGAGTATTGCCAAGCTTAACCTCGTAGAAATTAACATTATTCGAGACAAATTAATTTATTATTTACATGAGTTATCAATCGACTTTATGAAGCTCTACAAATATTCCTTAGATATTTTGTTATTAATAACAAAAACTGCAGGATTAATTCTGCAATTTTTGTCAAAATCTGTTTATCTATGTTTGTGGATTTAATGTTTATAGGCGGAAAAGCACTAAAACTCATAAAAGCACGAGTTAATTTAGGAAATACGTTTTTATTAATTTCTCACGAATAATGTATCATCGTGTCGTGAAATTGTGAGAGGCAACTTTGTAGATACCGATAACTATGTACTGATTTTTTTCATCAATATCTATTTTTGAATTCGTCGACTAGATAAACCTCCTTAAAGTAATCAACAGGGACAAAACATAAAACTATCATCCATACTTTATTGGTATAGAATGTTTGTTGTTGAACGCCGATTATCGTTATACCGAACGCGTTGCGGAGATTACGACGGTCTTTTATACGGTCACGTCGTAAATTGCCTATTTACGAGTCACTGGTTGAGCCTTGGTGTATGCGTGCTTCTAGACTCGTGCTTCGACGTTGATAATAATCGATAAATACTATGGAATCTGCGGACGTGATAACATTGCACCGATATCAGCACGCTCGCGGTCTTCTCTGTCAATTCTCGTGGAAAGATCCAAACCAACGGAGAAAAGGGGGAGGGACATTCCACCCGCAACGAACGGGTGGAAATAAAAAAATAACACTAATCGAGTATTTCCTGTTCGCGGCACGGCGAGTTTCCACCCCCTGAGAGTAACGCAACAGACTAGGGAGGCATCCACCCACGCAACTGTTGCTCTCTCTCTCTCCCTCTCTCTCTTTCTCTCTCTCTCTACGAACGCTGTACGATATTGTGAAAATAAACATCTGTACCAACGAGAAAAAAAGTGCTCGATCAAACATCCCGATTGACAATGTTTCTTCGCTGTTCTACCAGACAGTGAAATAGAAATCAAATCTGCTGCAACCTTTCGGCCCAATGATTTCACTCTTGCTTCATCTAAAACGAACACCTTCGTTCTCCAAAGTACATAATTATCTTCGAGACTGTACATACTATATATACAGGTTTGTGTTACAAAAAATATTTTCATATTCTCTAGAGCACAATATCAAAGCATTGCATCCACGGAATTTATGAAAAAAAGGGGAATCCACGTGGCAAGGTCCATGGCCATTGCCGCATCGTGTACGTCGGGATAAGAGCTCCGCGACTATAACAAATCTAAATGTAGCATAAAAGGTTACATCGTAGATGGGAAAAGTAACGACTGGTCAATCCCACGTCGATCATTATGCTTTCTTAGTTTGGTCAGAATCGATATGTAACGGTTGGGGTTGGATCCCGGTACAGAGTAGTCATAGAGAGGAAAATAGTACGTGCGCATCGGCATGCAGATTGCTCGAGCAACTGTCGGGCCGTGGAATGACACGCGAGACGTAAACGTCGCGCGGTTCGCGAGCTGTCACTCTGTCTCTCGCGGCCCAGTCCAGCTGTAGATCTATGTATGTATAGTATAAACTACACGCACGCATGCACGCACACTCTTACACACACAGACGCAAATATAAATATATAGGTATATACGAGAGACGATATTGCAGTAAAATGAGCGAGGATGTATTACTCATCCGCTGCATAGTATTCGCTCTCGCTAGTATTATACTATTATTGTGTCTATACGAAGCTCGTAGTTTCCCCGAGTAACATTGTGGCAGCCAGTTCGAATCATATAGGAAAACGTGAACGTGTCCGAAGTGTCACTGATAAAACATCAGGCAGCTCCCCACCATGCCCCGCCACCTTCCACCGAACCGTACCGACACTCGTCCTGCGTAGGTACGCTTTCGCCTATTGGACTTACATATACACGTCATACGTAGATGTACGTTATTTACTTGGTCATATCGTTGTATATGTACATGCAGTTTGGATGACGGACGTTACCGGGAGAAGCGGAGATTCGTGAGCTCGCCGACATGCGCGGTGGTGTCGGTCTAACCGAAATGAAATTCGTGCGACATTCGCAGCTATAATAATAATATAACTGTATGCACGAGTGTTGTAGAATGATTTGCGACATTCATTCACAATGCATTTATTCGGTTTATCGTGTATAATATTTACCGGTTACGTTATCGCCGCGTTGCTGGGGCCAACGAAACGAGGGCCTAGGCTGCTGCTTGCTGCGCATATCGTCTTCGGTCCCGTTGCGGCCCCTTGGCTGCTTCTTGATTTTCCAAACTTTTGGAGACCACTACTTATCTGAAAAAATTATGAACAAAACAACGCGTTTTAGATCTGCGAGTCAAGACAATAGAAAAACGAGAAATAGTATTTTGTAATGGACGGAAGGATTACAGGGGGTGATGGTGGGGAGAGGGAGTGGCACGAATCGAGTAGAAATATCATTATTGTTTCGGAGTGTGTGCTTCGATCGCATTTATTTTTTTTTTACTTTTCTTCGATCTTGCAATCAACGCATCTTAGGATTTGTTGGCGCGATTGTTTCAAAATTTTTAAGTACTTTTCAAGACACATTTGTCTGTACTGCGAAAGGCTAAAGCCTACTTACGTAATACAAAAAAGTGGATATTTCGGTAATTTTGTAAAAAATTAACTATGCAATTATAATTTTATCTTTCAATTAGGGATCGTGTTGTTTTGTGAAGTCATGAATAAATATATTTACGAAGATTAATGAAAGAGAAATCTAATATTAATTCTGAAATAAACATGATAAGAATACTCGTGAGAGGAACGCTCTCGTTAACGCATGATTTTGCCAAAAAATACAATATAACGTTTCAAGAAGACGTAAATTGCGAAGAAATAATCGATTATCAACGAGGAGAAACGAAAGAAGACGGAAAAATGATAATTTTTGTCCATGAGAGCGCGATATGGGAACCGGAAGCCCCGTGTCCTCCTATTTTTACCAGCGCTCTCATTTCTCCGCCAGCTCCGGTTGTTCTCTCTTTCTCAGCCCCCTCCTCGTTTCGTGCCTGCACGTTCACCCACGAGCATCGAGCTCCGACTTCCCTATACTATACTGCAGCTGAACCACTCGCTCAGTTTCTGTGGAGAGAAATACTGAGAGAGAAAACGAGAAATTTGCGAGGGAGGGAGGGAGAGAGAGAGAGAAAGAGATTGTAGAGAACTGTACGCGGACCATCGTAACCAGCCGTATATCTTTCGGGCGTACGCCCTCGAAAGCGGCCGCCTTTGTTTCAGATATTTATGAGGCGTTTTAATTCGCGCGCTGCGTCACCCGCTGGGGTGCCGAAGAGGCGACGCTAGCGGCAGGGGTGCCGGTGCTTTCGATGGCGCTTACGGCGGTGCGCGGGACGCACGGACGAAATAATAGGCATAAGGGTGCCCCGATAAAACGTTACCCCCGCTCCCAGACGGGGGCCATAAGCGCAAACAAACTCGCGCTCGTATATCTCGTCTCAATGGCTCTTCGCAAGGGATACGTACATACCTATGGGCTATTTCGACTCGACTCGCGTCACTTTTCGCCCCAGCCTCCTCGATATTCTTCTTATAATTTCTCCCCTATTATACCAATATCTCTTCTTCCTCCTACTATTATGTATTATTAAACTAAACTGCTTTTTACATCGTTTATCAAACGTCAAAATTTCGTCAAAATGTTAACGCGTGAATCGTATCGAAAGTGCATCGACATACGCGTTTTCAAAATTACCAACAATTATTATTAAATGCATTTTCTCATTTTATTAAAAAAAAATTACCCCCCCCCCCCCAAATAATTATCTTTTTGGAGATATTATTTCAATTCTGTAATTATTTTTCGATGGTCTATCAATGAAAATAGACTGGAAGAAGTATGCAACGACGTGTAAGACTTTATGCATACCTCAGCCACGACCTGCGGAGACGCGTACCTTCATTAATTACAAAGTTGAGTCTCAAATCGAATTTTTCTATACATCGACACAATTCTGCCCAGCCATTGAAGCCATTAATCTCAAGTACCGCGCAAGGGGCTCTTATTTCCCGGTATCGCCGACATCAAGTCCCGCTGCTGCACGAAGCAATGGGTTCATCGTTCGCTTGAGCGCAAGTCATAAAATCATCACCGTGCCGACAGCTTGACAGAGCTACTCCGGGTGAGCGAGAGAGAAAATTTAATTGTGAAATGAAAATACAGAAAATATATTGCAACTTCTTGAGAATTCCAAATTTTTTTTTCGAAAAATGGTAAACTTGTTCGTTTCTTACTGTTCTTTGAGGTAAATACGTCATTTTTTAATCGCTCCTACTTAAAATTATTTTTTATAACGGATCTCATTTATATACACTATCAGTTATTTATCTTCACTCTCCTCCCTTCTAAAGATTCTCCTGGTACAAATAAACGATCTGAAAAAAAAAAAATCAAAAACTTCGGAATGGGACGTGCAACCCTCGACTTGTACACAAGAAACTACACATTGCGTCCATTATGGGCCAATTTCTATTTTAAAAATGAAGAAGCTGGACCAGTGCAACCTCGACTAAAGTCATGCTTCTTTTACTGTACCTACTACTTTTTCGAATGTTCTTATTATAGCAGACGGAGTTCACACACATAGTCGCTGCAAAGATTCGCCGTGGAAACCGTTGTCACCATAAATTCGTCAACTCTTGTTGAGGGAGCCCCTTATTTTTTTCCTGAAACTGGAAAGACCTTCTTTCCATACATATCATATACATATATAGTTATGATGTATATACGGTATATATGCCAGTATACACGAGTACGTAGCACGGTAACGGGAGTATGGGATGTGCTTGGCACACATTTTGTACACCGCTGCCCACTTCTCTTCGCGTATATACGTACAGTCTGGGCAGGGAGTTTTAACAGTAACAGTACGTCAACCTGACAGCCCCTCTACTCCCCGGAGCTTGAGCGCGTCTTCTTTTCCATCTTCCACTCCTCTTCCTCGGTAGATAGTTTTGCTTTCTTATGTCTCTCCCTACACCCTCTCTCGCTCTTTCTCCTAGCTTTCTCTTCTCTCTCTCTCTCTCTCTCTCTCTCGTCTTCTCTGCCTGTCTCGTCGAGGCGAGCAGGCACCCCCGCGCTCTTCGAACCCCTTCTCGTCTCACCTCCTCCAGTTCCCTTCATTGTTACGATATCACTATATTTCTTGGTCTCACAATTTCACCCCCTCCCCCCTTCAGGAGTTCAACTCCGCCCCCCTGCCTTCTCCCACCGCGCGCCATCGCTCTTTCTCTCTCTCTCACGCGTGTTCTCGTGTTGCTTCCTCTTTCTAACCCCTACCGGCTCCATCTACCCCACTCGCACTCTCCTTAACAGCCTTCACTCTCTAAAAGCCTCGGTGTGATCTATGGCGGGACGTTGCATCACTCGGGGAACAGATGCAGGGCTCGTATATTACCCGGCCATATCTGGAGGAAAGACAAGGATGGTAGATCCCCAGTAAGGGGTGGGTAGAAGGGGGCAGAAGAGAGCAACGGATCGCCGACGTTGTGCTTGGGATACCTATATAGCAAGTGCTACTGCGAGACCTGAGTCGAGCATTGGTTCGCCGTTGTGGCGGTGAACGTTTGCTTCGTTCTCTCACCCTCTTTTTCCCTCATACTCGGACTCGTT
>JAPYZT010002566.1:0-15073 GCA_030522965.1 Tryphoninae sp. A BG-2022a
ATTGTCGTATACATGGCGGGAGGGGGACGGTAGAACGAAGGAGGGGGGCAAAAGCGAAAGACCCGAAGCAAAGAGCGCCGTGAGACCGGTCAAAAGAATGGCGAACGACACAAATCACTCGGGGACCTTTGTGATCCAACGCTAGCCCCCTCCCCCCATACCACCCCAAACCCGCCGCCTCGATATACTTCTCGTGGAAAAAGGAAATTTCGCTTCTCTTTTTCTCCTTTCCTCTTCTTCCTATTTCCTATGCCAGCACAACGGCGTGCCAATATACCGCGCTATACTTTGAAGAAATGTACCGGACATACCGTTTATTCATAGGGTTGCTCGACTACGTGGCTGTCAACCGTGAGGAACACACGGCAAACTCGGCGTACCGGCCAACGACTGTGATTATGAAAATAATTAGTACGCCGATAATGTAGAGCTTTGATTATCAGTTTGTATATCGATTTTATAATTCAAGCGAAACAAGGACGTAAATCGTAAATCGTGAGCCGAATGATGTTAGGGTAAGTCCGTTGGATCTCGTTGGTATCGTTGGGTATCTCGTTGGGTATCTCGTTGGGTATCTCGTTGAACTTTTCAATAATCCATAATTAAAACTAAAATAACTGAAAATAAAAGTTTTTGAAAAGGTGAAATCGCTGAATTCTGATCATAGTAGGGTAATATGGCCCAAGGGCATATTGGCCGTAAATATTGTAAGTCATTGAACTTATCAACAATCAATACCTAATTAGAAACTTGAAGCAATTCAATTTGAAAGAATAACTGAAAACGGAAGTTTTAGTAAAATGTGACAATCGTTGAAATGTAAAGATGGTTGGGTATTATGACCTAGGGACATATTGGCTGTAAATGATGTCAGCCATATTGTCCGCCGGAGCAAACAATGTAAACAATGCATCACACGTTACTTTGCGTTGCTCAGCATTCATTGTGAGCCCATAGTTTGTAAACATAGGATCTGAACGTGGCTCCCTACCTGGTGGGTCATATTGACAGCAGGAACGTTTTTGACAAATAAGATTTAAACTAAAGACCAGTAAACAATTTGTACATAAAATTGCCACCATACTGTAGATTAGCGGTTTGCCTACAAAACTGTGACGGAATAATATTTAAAAAATTATAATTTGAGACAGTCTAATGGTTGAAATTCTCCAAAAAATTCCATCGAAATATGCAATTATAGATCGCTGCCTGTAAAAGACATATGTGATTTTTCCGGCCTGCCAAAATTCACTGAGAACGTGAGGGGTAGTGTTGCATAAACGTGGCTGTTTTACGCTAATGTTGGTTAGTTTTGGAGAACTAGCAGTGGGCCATATTGGCCACCTAGGCCATAATACCCGGAATCACCCCACCTATCGTAATATTCTCGCGATCATTCTTTCATGGTTACTGGATTTACGGCGAAATCCCTCGCAACTTGTGTGACGGATGATTCTTCATTCGTCACTATACATAGACGCTCGAGAGTTAAAAAAGTCCGAATCCCATTCTTATTTTCATCTTTTTGTTAAAATTTCTCACAGCCCTTTCATTCTTTATTCACCCATTAAAATATTTGCGTATTAAACGTAGCATTAAACGTTCAACATTTGCAACTGCCTCCTCCCCGCCGTTGCCCTCTGTCAGTATTTTGCTTTTTCTAATATTTTTCCTAACGGTTAATAATCTCGGTTGGAGAAATTTGTGTAAATACTTCCGAACTATAAACCAAGTTCGCCAAGTTAGTCTGTTAGAATCCATCGGGAACTCAATGAGATAATTTATTTGTCGAAAAAAACACTTTTTTTTAAGTAAAAATGCGTAATTAATCACAGATGTAATTACGATTACTTGGAATAATTATTAGTATTTTTTATTACCCTACAAATACTCTGCGTAATTATTATTTATTTAAATAGAATTATAATCACTCGAAGTAATTCTATTTTTTTATAACATGATAATCACTTGAATTATTCCATACCGTATTTACGGTTGTTATATTTCTCACCATAAAACTTATAGGTAGAAACATTGTTTTGCGTGATTTGCTTTTTCAATTCACACAGTCTAACAGCGAATGTCTATTTCTTTCAATCGATCAACCCAATCTGAATTGAAAATATATTCATCATTGTCAAAAGCAGCTTACTTATAATTGTCAGATGTCATTCTTAAAATATTACCGAGTATGCGTCCCCATACAAACATTTTTCAAATTAGGACAACGCACGAAAATAAAATGTATATCTCTCACTGATCTCGATTAATCAAACAATGATAAAAATATGAACGATTTAATCGCATTGATGTTCGTCAATAAATTGATTTGCATCAACCATTTTTAGACCACCCCTGAGATACAAATGAATGTTGTATCTTTATGTTGCAATACGTATTGAAATACTAATACGGCATGGTCGAGCAATGATGCGAGACATTCACTTTCGCTTACTGGACTACCAGGGGGTTACAGTACATAGAGGAGCCTACAGCACGGCGTTTACTCGCTGGAAACTCTAACCAGCTGTTTACATGACGTAATAGGCCATGCGGGGCGGAAGAGAGAGAGAGAAAGAGAGAGACAGAGAGACAGAGACAGAGAGAGAGAAAGCGAGGGAGAGAGGGGAAGGGATGTATAGAACGAGAGAAGCGAGAGTGCGCGCACCCCTGGAACAAGCGCGTCGGTCGGATACGCTTCCAGAATCCCATAAATCAGGTCAGGGTTGGCGACGGGGTTGGCGGTGTTGGCCGACGGCGCCGTTTGCTTCGACTGTGCAGAAGGCAAACGAGACCGAGACCGAGAGAGCGCTCGTGGGAGGGGAACGGCTTTGAGGGTTGTGGACGCCGGAACGTTGTTAGGTAAAGGTCGACACACGACAATCCCACGCTGACTAGGACGGTGAGACCGCGGATACTCGATGCAATATAGCTGTGCAAGGGCGCAATGACTCGTGATTTGACTCGAAAGTGCGCTACCGGAAGGTCAAGGGGAAGGGCGACCCGTATCATTAAACTTGCGGGAAATGGATTTTAAAAAATATTGCAAAATAGATATTACGGTGACCAGTGTTGCGTAACGAGACAATCGGAATATTTTTTCTCCACCCAGAAAAAAAGTTTAAGCTCCTTCAGAAAACGTGACAGATTCAATGGGATGTGATGCTTCTTCTGTCTCGAAATAACCCTCAAAGAATTCATTGTTCATCAACAATAAACCTGCTGCATTTTGTTATTCATATTAAAAGTTAGCTCGAAGACGAATTTTCAATTGAATTTTCAGTTTTTACTCTTGATATTTTTCAAGATGAAAAATATGTAATTTGAAAATAATTTTTTTGCGTTTATACACGTACATACCTATCAGCGCCTCGCATTTTTCACGACTCTATCACGTCGGACAAAAATGTTTGTAAGCAAACAATTTTATAATTTCTTAGAAAATTACACATCGATTTATTGTTTCTCGTTAATTATGAGTTCACTATCATTATTTTATAAAATTTGTCAATTTAATTAAACAGGTCTATAATGGGTTTGCGCCAAATCCCTGAAACATCCCCCTGTTATCAATAACTAATAGCGTCATAAATACAGCAGCATGCTTATAGCGTTCGCATGCTCGCTAATAAATATAAGCCGACAGTTTAAATGTACGTTCCTAATAATAATATAATGCAGTTGCAAATTGTACGGAGAATATGTAACAGATTTCGAACATCGATCGCTCAAACATCGAACCAACGTACCTGGCTGGATTATTAAGAAAACTTATATACGAGGGACTCGGATGAAATCAGCGCAATCTCCGGAATATTGGAAAACGCTTTCGACGAGCATACAGAGGGCTACATCTACCTTACCGAAAATCAAGAGATCAATTCGGAGCTAAATGGTTAACATCGAGGGATTACGAAAAAATTTAATGCGGATTATATACATTTAAAGTATTAATCAACGAGAATCAATTTAACAGTGAGCAATTGCATAATTCAATCGCGCATGGGTGCTCAAAATTGAAGATTAGGACTCTCCGATTATTAATGTTTTCAGTAAATGGAAAATTTCATAACTTGGAATCTTTTTCCGACATCAGCCAAAAATTATATCAAATAATTTTAAGCATCGCGCTGTGAAGAAGAATTAAAACCAACTCTACATCGAAGTTGACAAAAATAAACATCTTCATTTGTCGATCCATTTTCTCTACAATCAATATCGAATCGTATCAATTTTAAAAAGATAACTGAATTTTTGAGCGAAGATTGCCTCGGGCAAGAACGGTTGGAACGACGCGTCTATTTTCCAGAAGTTTGACGAGAACTCCCACAACATTTATTTCTCGTCTCTTCATCATGCTCCCGTTGATACAGTCAGAAATCAGTTCCAAATAATCTTCTCCGACGTTAAAATATTTTCGACGCAGATCCACTCGCAGAGAGTTCGAGAATTATTATTCCCATAAAAACGTAAAGAACATTTTCGATCTCGACATAAGGGTGCGATAAAAAACAAAAGATCGATGAAGAAGTGGAACGAATAATTCGGTTGAAATTGGCAAGACAGGCCGGTCGGTAAGAACGAAGAGTAAAAAGGATAAGGATACAATCGAGAATTCCATAATCGCCGTGGCAGCTTAAGCGCCTGTGCGTCGTTCCCGCATAACTCTTAGCCCGGTTGACGGATCAATGACGAACAGCGAGAGAGGAGTAGAGACGTGAATGCGGGACAAAAAATCTAAAAAAACCTTTTCACGAAGGCGAGAGAAAGGGCAGAAAATAAAGTGGAAGCTGCCAGAGTATAAGAAAGCGGCGGAGCAAAACCTGGACACGAGGAGTGGATGGCACTCGATTGATTCATTGGACGCGCGTGCCCGGCTTCAAATAACCAGAATAGATACGCGGCGCGTCGGTATGCCGGGCCTCCACGGCTAATCCATCGTGCGTCTTTATTGCTCAGGGACATTTATAAAACGGTGAGACGAAATAGGTGCACGCCATCACACACCGCGCCACCAGCCTCCGATTATAAATCGTGCGGAGATACGTATACGGTCTGGTGAGCGTCTTCAAGCGGGAGGAAATCAGCGCTTTTATACCAGGCAGAGCTAGCAAAAGAAAATGCAGCAGGTTCTGATTGGTAAATCGAGACATCCAAGAGCTACAGCGAAACGACATTTTTATCAAAAGACCGAATTTTTATAGACCAACGAAAACATTTCGACGATTACTTTTCAATTTCATAAAAACTAGTTCCCCTTTGGATCGAGCGATGAAATAATAAAGCGTGCATTATCGATGATTCCTAAATGGATTGCCCTAATTTCAGTCAAAGAATCTTTCCGATCCGTGTTGAACAGTTCAAAGGCCACCGATCAATTGCGAAGTTAGATCAAAATGGCGAACGCAGCATGAAGCGAAAATAGAAATGATGGTAACTTTATCCCAAAAACATTTTTGAAAAAAGACCCTGCGTAGACAATCTCGGTATCGTTTGAAGGATGGTACAACCGTAGCAGGAGCTCAAAAATTGGACAGGTAGATATTCGACAAAGTACGAGGGTGAGGTAGTTCATGGGGTAATTAGAGTCGGTCGTAGTAACCGAGGAGAAGCAACACACCCCGTCCATTTCTCTTCTTCGCCGGTCGTTCTCGTCCTTTTTCGTCTCGAAGTGGCAAAAGCTTCGGTACTCGTTCGGACTTTCTCTCTTTCCTCGCTGGCGTTGATGCCGAACGATAGTCGAGATAGAGCGAGTGTCCAGACGTAGTTTATTTAGTAACGGACGAGCAAGCTAGTCCGTAGTCGATGTACGTATGAGGGTAAACGCGAAAGCAAAGAGATAGTAGCGACGAGAAGTGGTGGTTCGCGCAACTCTACGACTGTGTACGGTGGAAAGTGGAAGGGCCGGGGTGGCAGTAACGCCCGATACGTCGGTCCGTTTTGCAGGCGAAGGTATAGCGAAGATAAGGTGCTCGTTGTGTTGAAGCGTCCCTTGGCGGCCGTTCCGACGCCTCTACCCTCCAGCCCTTCGCATCTTCGCTCTCGCTTTACTCTCGCTTCGCCCGATTCCCCTCGTAATAACCACCGGGTTTTCCACCCGACTCCCCTATATCCCGTACCCCGCTCGTATGTAGATACGTTCGCCACCTTCCCCCTGCATCGACCTCTCCGCCTCAAATATATACGCTGCGCCAGCATCCTCCACCAGCCACGATCAACTCTCCCCTTTCCTCTTCATTTTTCCATCTCCGCCTCCCCTCTTACTCATGCCTAATCTTGCACTTGATCTTCCTCTCGTCGTTATCCGGACTTCATAGTCCTTGGACTATGCTACCCATCCCTCTCCAACTGTCCTATTTATTGGGATCCCAAACTGCTCCGCATAACCAACAGCTATCTGCTGCTTCGTATCCCGGCAAAAGCTAGTGTCTCCTCGTTTTCGTCAGAGTTCAAGATATGCAACACGGATGACCAAAAATTACAGAGAAAGGGACTTCGGCTCTGGACCAGGGCAGAACGCGCAAATGAGAAAGTCTTTGCCTAAGGGGGAATACTCACCCCTCGAGCTTCGACGAGCGGTTTTATCCTGACTAGGGTTAAATCGCTGGCAGAGGCAAAAACAAGTTCGATATCCCGACTATTTCGTTTTATTGGAAGGAAAAAGCAGCCCACGATGTGAGTACTGATATTTGCTTCCTCCGCGATTGCCGCATACATATAGATATTTAGCGAACACTCGCATCTATCTATGTAGGAATGTTGGTTACGTATACCGTACATCATTGCATCGGACGCGCTGTCTACCCGAGAGGGTGTAGATGGTGCTAAGAGCGAACGTTGGGATTTCGCGATACTCGGGGTAGTCGAAAGGGTCGTTGGTAGAAGTCGTCCTTGCGCGAAACTGGCATATACCTATCCCTCTTTTCCGCTCTTTCATTTCGCGTCTCTCGAATCTTAGATCTCGGATGTTCACAGTAACGCCAAGGCGAAAGCACGAGAGTAAAAGCTACTACGGTTGGCGAAGAACGAGCTAAATCGCCGACGGCGAAGGAACTAATTAAAGAAGCCGGCGTCTTGCTAGGGTCGTCTTCACGGTATGTATACTTATGATACCGGCTGCTGTTGGTTCGTACCACCGGATATTTCTATGCGCGAGAAGATTTTCCGAGAGGATCTGTATTAATCCTACTGCTGCTGCACCTACCGGTAAGGTTTCATCGACTGCAGAAGGGAATTCAAAGGAAGAAACGTATGGTTGACAAATGAAGTAAAATGGCATGCATCTTCGTCCTATCATTTTTATATTCGAGATAAAAGGAACGTTGGATGAAATAAATAATATCGCAAAATAAAGATGATTGTCACGAAAGGGAATCCAAACCGGCGATATCCAAACATTATTTTCTTCTCCGTCCAATTACAATATACTATATTTCCGCGATATTTTCCTTCACCTCTGTTTTTTTCACTCCTTTTGTATTAGTGCACCAAGTCCCTAAAAGTTTCACAAGGTCGTCCAATCTTCGAACCATCGATCCGTGTATACGTAAAATCGCCGATAATAACACGCATGTGGCTATACAATATCTACGCGATTTAATCCCGTCTCCTTTCCTTCGCTATATGTCGAAAACTCCAACATCTCGCATTATTTCCTTTTTCATTCGTAGCAAGCTTCGATCACGAGGGTGAAGGATACCTAACAATCGCGTAGGTCGACCAGGACGTCGTCGACGCGCGGTCGTTCCGTTCTTGCTCCATCCTCTGCTTCCTCAGCTGGAACGTCCTAATCATCGTAGATGGCTCAGGATAAGCGGGCTCCGTCAGTTGTATTATTATACGTTAGCTCATCTTCTCATCGTCATCTTCTTCTTCTTCTTCTTCTTGGTGTTATTGTTACTGTTCCTCTTCTTCGTTTTCTTCTTCATCTTTCCTTTCTTCGCCGTATTCTTTTTCTCGTTCGTTCTAGTACGTCTCCCTCTTCGTCTTTCACTTCTTCAGCAGTAGACACATCGACGAAGACGAAGAAAAAATTGGCTGCACTGCGCATATTCCATACAACCTGTATCGTTCTACCAGGTCACTTATATACCATTGTCCTCCATTACAACATAATTATTTGACTGGCTCGTCCGGTTAGGAAACCTCAACATCGATGACCGAAGCACCCGAGGTAAAGAAGAAGAAAAAACGAGTAAAAGGGAGAGACGAATGTACGATGTAATTTCGACAATCTCCGCGCTTAAAAGGAAAGGGGAAAGGGCGAAGAGATTGCAGGAGGGAAAGAAAAAAGGGCACAATGTGTAGTTCCGAGATGAGAAAAGATATGGAGTTTCATCGTGAATGGAAGGTAGAACGAGTGAGAAAGAGCCTGTAGTGAGGAAGCGAACGGAAAAAGAGGGTGTAGTTCGGGTGTGGATATAAAGGAGTGGAAAGACGCGTGGGAGAAAGAACGGGAGGACGAGAATGGAGGTGGTGAACGAGAGAGGACAGCGCGACTGAGGAGTAGGTACTGGACAAGGCGAAGCAAAGAAGAGGGAGAGAATAGAAAAGCAGAGAGACGAGAGAACGCGAGCGAGAGGGAAAGAGGGGTGGAGAAGAGAACGACGGAGGAGAGAGGTAAGTAGGTATAAAGGAGCGTGACTGGATGTGAGTTCAATACGCGGCGCAGTCCTCGAGACCAGCTGTCACTGACATCGCCGCAATCCGAAACTGACCACGACAGCGAACCTTGCCGCCACCAATGCCGGCTTATATATACGTAGAGCGGGTTACGGACTTGTCCGATCCCTTATACCATCCTCTACCTTCGCAGCTCACTCTGCCTGACTGGTTGCCTGTGGACCACAACGGCGGAAACTTATACCCACCTTCCGATTGATCCGTCTTGGCCACTCACCATACGCCAAGAGGGACGAATTACCGGGGCTGCTGCTGATGCCAATGCCCAGCCACCGTTCCATCTATTTTCCTCTCACTCTTGCTCCGCTTATTAACTCTTCTCACTCCCCCCGAAGCCCCCTCCTTTCGGTTCAACGGCATGTCACCTCTGCCCCCGACCAGCTTCCGTTCTCTCATATTTCTAACAGCTTCATACTGACTAGCTCTCGAGACGGCTTTTCGGCTGTTCGACCCACCTGACGCTGTTTGAGGTTTTTGCATAAAGTGAGATCGAACTTTATCGATTGGATCGTACATGGCCGATCAGCCACTCGTGTCTTCATTTGTACGTTTTCTAGTTATTTGCTGTCCAAGATTATTTCAATGCCCCGGTTTACGTACATTGACTTTTAATTAATATTCTGAAGTTTTTACGCTTTTTAAGAGTCGGTGTTACTTGCGACGTACGCATCGAAAATTTCATTACTAAACGTACGAGCACTAAACAACCGATCAGGTTTAAAATTGCTAAGTACACTGCACACATTATGGCAAAAAGTGGCTCTTGGTATTTTGTTTCCAAAATGTTTACCATAATTGTCTAGATAGCCTCAAAACTTTAACGCTCAGTGCCGGAAAAAGTACGAATGGTTTTTTTTAATCGCTCGTCGTCAGCAATATTATTTTCAAAATTGTGAAAAAAATGTTAAGAGTTACTTTTTGCCATAATTGTCTGTGTATCGGCCAATTTTTAACTTGATCGCTTGTCCAGTGCTTGCTGGAGCACTGATAGAAATTTCAGTAATTTCTTAACACGAAGCAGACTTTTAATATCCGACATGACTTTGTAAATATTAAAAACATTTGCGAAAGTAAATTTTGTTTACATTTTAAATAATAAAATTAGTTGTAGTTTAAATTTGCAAAGAATAATTAATATATTGTTATCGACTTTATTGAATTTAGTATTTTGAACACAACGTTAGCTATGCATGGGTATGGAAGAGATGGAGGATGTATCATCACATGTGCAAAGATTGGAATCGTGCGTGCATAACTATTTCATAACGTATTAGATCATTAAGATATTTCATGCCAAGCAGAAAACGGAAACGCATGAATTTATTAGTAATTGTTGATCTATAAAGGCTTAATCGTTAATAAACAAAAACGTATTAAATTTCTTTCAATGAACATAACCGACAATATTATTCTTCGACGAATTGAAAATTGCAAGAAATATGTGAGAATTACGTTCTTGCAATTATTGTTCGAAAATAATATTTATTGAAAATGAGATTATATTCTAAATTTCTTGACTGATTTCAATAGCTTCTTTATTTTTTGTTATCAAAAATCATCTACGCGAAAACAAGCTTGTTTGTAAGTACACTTTTAATCAACTTTTGATGAATCCAAATTATGGCACTATTTAGTTTTTTGTTAAAAAGACTTAAAGTTTGTAGATGCATTTTAATGGCATTGACGCATCTACTATAAAAATATCGTTTACACTGTATATACTTTCCAATGTGTGCTATCAAATCCTTATTCACGATAATTTTCTCAACATCGATCCCACGCCACTATTATTGAGTGAACCAAGCAACCAGTTAGCACAATGTCCCACTAGATCGAGTCGGAAGTAATTACGGTAGTCAAACAATATTACAATCCCTCTTAAATGTTGAATCGCACCTTGGACAGTTTCGACGTAATTATTCCACCCAAAATCTACTCCAGCGTCAAACATATCGGAACTTTATAACCCCTCGAGTATTATTAAGCTCGAATCATTAAGTAGTAATTTTATAAATATGAAGAATAAAAAACTTGGGTTGAACATGCGTCGTGAGGACAGGGCATCATCGCGATGATGAGTAGCATGATCGCAGATGGTGCGACTCCGTAGTTTAATAAGTCACGGTGGAGCAAAATGGGGGGAAGAGCGGGGTGTACAGCCGAGAGAAATAAGAAGAAGAGTAGCTGCACAAGAGAAGTCGGAAGGGCATCGTCATTGTCGGGTCATCAATGTGCGCCCGACAGAAAAGCAGCACCATCAAGAACATCGAAAGGTTCAGTGGGAGAACTATACAGCCTACCACGATACACGCACATACCAAAATCGCACTACGACTCGGAGAAACCCGAAGGGTCCAAATCGCGGTAGGTATAATCATTTTCGCTCTCATATTTCTCCATCATCCTCGTTTTCTCTTTTTTGGGCATCGGTCCCCGGGTCGGAACGACGCGCACAGAAGCATCTGTATCGAGTGAAAGCCACGAGACAGGAAAGGGACTCAACGTTCGTAGATCTAAAAACGTTTGCGGACCAAGTATAATGAAAGACTCCGATAATGGCGTCGTGGTTGGAAATCAACAATGCGCGAAACGATCTGACCAAGAGAAAGTACGAAGGAAGCGCATCCGAGAAATATATAAAAAGGGATTAAGGTAAACGGACAATGAAGAAAAATGGTGAAACCGAGAAATGACGAAGAAGTGCTGCTGGCAGTTGATGTTAAATTTGGTCACTCTTTTCCTGTGGCGAGAAAGAGAGTCATGGCCGAGTGAACTGGGGAGGAGAGAGAAAGGGTGGAGAGTGGAGGGTGGAGGGAGATGCAGCTATTGCGCAGAGAAGAAACAGCGTTGGCGCGCAGGTGATTGATGGAATGTCAGTCATGGCGTAGCCATCAATCTACCGCTCTGTTCGGCTGCGCCATACCTTTATTATTTATTATTCCTGTCACACTTCCTATCCTCTTTTACTGCTGCACTCTCATTCCATCGCTCGTCTTCTCTCTTCGAGGATCCTGCACAACGTCAGCAACAACAACGACGACGACGACGACGCTGCTGCTGGTGCTGCCAGATTGGTCACACTACGCGTCAGCAGTGCTGTTGTGAGTTCTCTCCGCCATTCGCATTCGAGAACTCGAGCAACATCGCGGCTACATCGGCAAACCGAAAAGGGATCCGACAGTGACGTCGTCCGAGTTCGCGGTCAGATCTCCGGTGCCGTATACATACCTACTCGAGTAGGTTCGTGTGTGCGTTCATATTTTTAATATTTTTTTTTTCAGCAAACGCACGAAAGAAGGGAAACGAACGATTGCCTGTCAGTCCGATGGGATCCTGGCACACCGAACCTTGGTTTTACTTTTAGTATGTACAATGGATCGCTGTGGTGGTACACACAATGACAGGACGCTCTATTGGGCGTATAATATGACTCCCCGAGCCCAAAGTGAACGCGGTATCGCTTCGAGCCTCCCCCCCCCCTCCTTCCACGCCATAACTCTCCTCTTCTCTATGCTGCGTCACGAAACAAATACGCGCCGCGGCCAATCGTCGGACGGTCCGCTGAACGGACGGAGAATGACGAAGATGAGATTCGACTGGCGCGACCGCCAGCAGGATGACTCGCCTCGATCTGTCAATCTTCTTCGACTCTTGTCCGTGGACCCGAACCTTATACTTCGATATATGCCTACGTAGGTATATGTGAAACTACGTTGCGGCAGAAACATGAACGCCAGAACCCTCGACGTTCTGCACGCCTCGTTCGGTCCTCATAAATTTATTTAAGTAATTAATTTATTAAAGTATTTTTTAATTAAATTAACGTCAATATTATAAAAGTCGGTCATAAAACGCAATTGAATTTTGTAACATTGGTAACAAATCTTAGTCATCTTAGGATAGACGAATAATCAAAATGATTTTCTTTCGTATAATAATATCGTATGCGATAGTTCTAGTGTATAATTGCTGATTTGCAACAAAAAAACGGTTCTAATGAATATAGCCGAGTCTCGTTAGTTCGAGCAAAGGTAATCGGTAACTGCAAGCTCACTCGACACAAAAGCTCTTGAACGGGTTACCCAATATCTCGACACTTTATTGCTCTCTCGATGCTCCGGTTAAAGTTGTACGATACCTCACGGGTTTATAAGAGAGGCGTATTTAGCTCGTACCAACTGTAATGGAAGAACCAGAATTTATCTCTAAAAAGAATGTAAACTCCCGACGTCAATGTCGTTCGAAAGTTATGGAAGACGGAGAAAAGAGAACGGGATAAAAAAGACAAGGGGAATAAGAGGTGCAACACGTTGGACAACAGAGGGTTGTAAAAGTCGGTGGCTTAAGCGTTTTAAGTTTCAGCATGTGAGCATTTGAGAAGACATCGGGGAACTCGATCTCTCGAGCCGGACGCAGCAGATACCTGTACACCTCACCTGAGCCTCTTAGACATTTTTTTTACGAAGGATAAACAGGTCGAATGCCCCGGACGCTGACGGAGAGCGACTTCGAAGAGACGGGCATCGAAGAATTGAGAAGCGGGATAGGTTGACCGTTCGAAGGCTGATGTATCGCGAAGACTCTAACAGAGACGTTTCGACACAAAACGCACGATACCTTTTTTCATCACGTTCGTCGATTTCAATAGATTTGTGCTATCGAAATACAACGCGTCTAATCACATTTTCCTATACGTTTCTGGTTCAATAAACGTTTCTAATAAGTACGAGATCCGATCAATTCTTCACACAGGAACTTGTCACAGCAAGGAAATTATCGCGATAAAAACTATCCGATTATGTGCATACTTCGATATTACGCGACTCGCGTACCTGTTGAGTTTTCATTAATATTGTAAAACGGAAAAAATGAGCCCCGATCGAAGTCGAGCGATATGATACGATTGTCGTGATACGAGTCATCGCGATGCTTATCGATACTTATCCATAACGTGTGGTCTCCGATTACGGAAAATCTAGTCAGACGATCCCATTCTTCTCGATGCAATCGTGATCGGAAGATGAGATTTATCAACGTACAATTAAAGGCACAAATATTATATATGCAACGAAAAGATTCAAATATTCGATGCACTTGCGAAGAAACGCTCACGCTCAGGAGTGTTGATGTCAAACACTAGGAGAGGTTCGAGCGTATTTGAGGCAGGTCCGGGCTACGCGCCTTCGCACACAAATGTATATATATGTATGTATATACCCCTATGCGACGAGAGGCCGTGAGTAAAGCCGCGGTACAAGCTTCAAGGCTCTCTTCATTCATACGCGCCGTCGAGTTGTGAGTTTGGAGAATCAAGCGTGCGAGAATGAGACAGAGACAAGTACCGTATAGCGGGTAATAGGCATAGGCAAATTTTACACCAAACGTAATACGGACAAAAGAGAAATCTTTTTATCGAGAAGATCCTTACTGACTTACGAGTGGTGTAGCTGATTAATGATCGACAATTGGACGAATTCGATCGAGAATGCGTAATTGAAGTAATTCAATCGGCGCATCGATGAAAGCTGTGATACGGTGAAATTAGGCAAAACACTGCGAAGAAGGTTTTATTTCGCCCGGAGATAGAGATAAGGACTCACGTGGTTGTATAAATTACAAAATAGACGAAACTGAAAAACATCTATTTTCATTTTCATTTGTTCAACTTTAATAATTTGATCATACCGTTTCGGTAGATTTGTATTTACGATCCAATGATTTTTTTTCGTGGAATTACAATATTGAATTCCAGAAATACTCTTCATGTCGTGAATCACTCATATTTTGGGTTTTGAAATGTTCTCAAATAATTAAATCTCCAAAATTGAATGTTTAAACGACCCACTTCGAGTGACATTGCAATTTTGATAATTCAATTTTTGATCGAAAAAAAATTGAATACATAAGTCACGTTATTTCAGACGATTTCGTGTCTCAATTGGTCAATGTCTAAAATAAATCTTGCGGATCTAGCTGAAAATGTTCTTAAAGGTCGAATTAAACACAACGATGTCAAATATATCTCGAGTTTCACTGAAATATAGTCCGACATAATATACTGGACCATCTAAGAACGGAAACTGCCACCGTGTGATAGAACAATGAAGATTGAATCTAATTGACACATACATTCTGGGCTCTTACATCCATCTTAGTAACTGTACGATAATAACTGAGATTATTAATAAGTGACACTACGTACCGAACCAGTTACGTTTCACTAATACATTCCACGTGCGTAGTTTATACATCCTTCTATACATATATAAATATATCCCCATGTATCTATATACCTATATTCAAACATCACTAAATATCGATAGTATGTTGACACTAGATATAATTAAAATTTGTTGAAATTATAATCTTGGGTCAAAACTATTTTATATAG
>JAPYZT010002567.1:0-15095 GCA_030522965.1 Tryphoninae sp. A BG-2022a
GTCAGGCTCGACTTTCGGTTCTTTTTTCTTTTAAAATATATAAAAAATCAACTAAAGTAATACTCACTGATTTCTATCGTCGAATGCGATTAAATCGCTATCGTTTTTTTTTTCGTCGCGTTGCACGTGGCTTCGTTCTTTGCGACGAGAAATCGGCAACCGGTTTGCGGATCCGAAAGTAACGATACACTTCTATTTTACCGTGAAACTCGTGATTATTTTTGTTATTTTTTTCTTTACAAACGATATTTAAAAAATCGAAGAACACCGAAAGACCGATATTACAAGAACGAGCACCAAGCTCACCTTATTGCACGTTCGAGGAATTCTGAGGAGACGTGACTCTTGGTGGTCTTCGCGATTCGTTTATAGAAGCCCGGTGAAGCTTGCTAATCTAATTAAACGTCAGGTCGTCTACTCAATATACAAAAGCCGTTACTACAACGTACCTTATAACGGCATGCATTTACCAACCCCCAAACACACAACACACGAAAGATCATCAGCTCAAGCTGTCTATATAAAATATTACTATACTTTAAATATAGACGTGTTCTCCATGTCATGGTTTACAACAATTAGAAGTGATTTTCCCTGACATTGCATGCATCTCTTGCAGCGAGCACATCTGCATCGAACAAATCGCATGAACTAAACTCATTTAGATTTCTCCAGATTCGTAATTCGATCGTTACGAGTTCGATTCCTTATCGAGCGATTTTCTTTTTTTTGTTTTCAATAAATATTTGTAATAGATATTGATAATTATTACAGAAACAAAGAAATTGTTTTGAATGTTTAAATAATGAGTAAATGATTGTGAAAAATGTTTTCAGTAGGCAAATTGAGTCGAGTTGATTAGGAAACTCGTTACGTTCTGATAACAGCGTTTTGATATGTCTCGAGGAGCCCAATCTTGCTCATTTATCAAGAACAGTGGTACAGACTAATAATTGCATACGAGTGGATACACGTGCGAGTTTGACGAACGTTATCAACGATATGTGATATCTGACCCTCCTCCAACGAGTAAAAAAAAGAGAAAATATCGCATGCCTGTCTCGTGCCATAGTCGTGTCGATACGTATGGAACGTCTCAAAGATCAATGTATTCACAGTTGTGGGTGAAAGGAACAGAAATTTTCATTTATTGAACTTTATTTATTTATTCCATATCCGCGAACTGTAAAGTAAATATTTTAACGTTGCTCATTATCTGAGCATTCTATTATCGTCGATGAACGATCTCTCGTAGCTGACCGATCCCAGACACTCTGGTATCAAGTAACCGTGCATACCTTTGTACTGCAGTCTCATGATGATGGAGTAAACAAATAAATGATAAATGAAAAAAAAATCGAGAAATGCATACAATCTTATTTATATCGTAGTCGAGATCTCAGAGTAATGAAATAAACGAGAAGGTAATGAATCACGTACGCGTTATTATTTGTCCAATATCAATTTATTAAATCTCGAAGTAATCACTCAATCATTCAATAATTACAGAACATTTTTATCTTATTACAGATATCGAATTATTATTATTATTATTTGCATTCCCGTTACAATAAGCTACTAAAGTGGTTCTGGTAGCCTATAGAAGCTTTGTGATATTAAACCGCATTTTTCTTAGATAAAAGATTGATAATTCAATTAATAGTAGTTTATTTATATAATACTTTATTTTATGCTATGTACTTATTAAATTTTTATCGATTTAACGCTAGAAGTCATTTGAAATCGCCCGCCATGCGCGAGTAAGTTCTGCGCGTGCGTGCTATACACACTATCTTTACTCATCTATACATGTGTGTATACATATATATGTATGTACAGTACAGTCTCTCTAAAATACATCCTTGTTTAACTCTATAAATCTCTAGCGGGCAAACCCTCCCACTCCTGTGCAACATTTCAAGTGTGACTACGCGCAGGACTCGCAGAAACTGTCTGCGCGTTAACATCGAATACGATTCCGTAGAACTGGCGCGGCAAAGTTGACTGTACATGGTATAACCTAACCTCTATGATTTATGCGATGCATCAAGTGCATGTGTGTGCGTGAGTTTGTGTATACTCATGTGCTTTGTGCGTGGCTAGGAATCTTATCGCGGGTATCGTTTCAAAGAATATTTCTGTACTTCAGTGTATGACGTATATAGGCACAGACGCACACATAGGTTATGATATACTGTGGAACAGATATTCATCGTGAATCTGCGAATGGTTAACGAAGTCGTTATTGATAACAGCGAGTAACAAAAGTTTACAGGCTCAATCACGAGTGTCTCCGCATTGTGAGTTCAGTTGATGTTCAGATGGCGAACAGTGAGACAAGGTTAGGCAACAAAAAGCAGCTGTTAGTCGCGCATGTGACTCGTGCATGTGTGATTCGCGCCGTTGTCAATCGCACGCGTCTTGATCCACGACGATAGAGGAAAAAATCCGGCAAAATTATAACATCAATAAGCAAATATAAAACCGCATCAGTATTGTTTAATCTATTGTTGGGTGGCTTTGTTAAAACATCGATTAATACAGACGACGATGTCGACGTTCCTCGTAGACGTTTGAATCGTTTCGTCATTACGCGAATATCGTCACGTCGTGAAAACGTTCCTTTTTCACCGTGCGAAGAATCTTACGCCCACGACCACGGATAACACCGTGTTTTTCTTGAAATCCCTGGATTCCTCATCCTCTTCTACCGATGCGAATTCCCTGATCGATAGTAAAATGGCGGACAACCCGAGTAGAGACGATAATAAAAGTAGTCTTATCGTTGGTGATGAACCTGCCGTCGTTAGGTCCGGAAATGTTTTGCGAGGCCACTCGTGGAGTCAGGGGCCCGAAGATAACGAGGATTACGAGAGCACCCTGCTTGCACCTGACGGCGGTGAAACGAGGTTAGGTTTTGATCAGTTACTTTTTTTTTCCAGTATTTACTCACAAACGCGTAAATTATCCTTTTGTGTATGCACACCTACACATGACATGCATCTTTACATATACTAAGATACTTATATACGTGTGTTTTATCGTAAGTTCATATTCGATGCACAAATGTCAGGCGCAAGTTGCCAAGGTTGCTCGAATATTTAACATTTTTGCTAAACACATTTCCATTATTCGGTGTGACACGTTATAAGACTATGTCCTCACCGGTGTATAATTTCTGAGTTTGTTTCTTTTTCAGCAGCTCAAATGCAACAGCTGCATGCAACAGATACACATACACATCGAAATCATACGACGAAGAAAAGATGCGCAGAAGATTGAGATTCTTTTTCATGAATCCGATTGAAAAATGGCAGGCAAAACGTCGTTTTCCATATAAATTTATCGTTCAAGTTGTCAAGATTATTCTTGTAACGGTACAGCTTTGTCTCTTTGCGCACAATAATTATATTCATGTGAATTACACATGGGATAATAGAATCGCCTTCTCGCATCTGTTTTTGAGAGGATGGGATGCTGCGCAAGAGGTAAGCGTTTTTTATGTTCACATGAGCAATAGCAGCAGTATCTATGCAGTAATTGGAGTAGACAGACGCTCCTGCTTGCTAGAATTACGTTGATGCGTGATCATGTTCTATTCTGCGATGTCTGTGCTTATGATTCATACTATCACGTGATTACAGCAATTTAATCGTTCTTTGTGAATACTGCTTACGTATATGTGAAAATCAATGATACGATTCAATGAAATTTAAAATCATTCTTTTTGACCCAGGTCTACTCCATTTAACGTAACATTAATATTGCGTTGCATTTTTTGTCGCGTATCTGCTTGGTAATTTCAACAATAGTGTATTAATTTCACCCTCCAGGTGCCAGCATATCCACCTGCAACAGGTCCTTTGGCATTGTACAAGCAGAACGACTTTTTCGATACGTTGGACTACGCCCTCGAAGGTTACTACAATCTCAGCAATGCCATAGGATCCTACTCTTACACAGCTGAAGACAATTCTATAAGCCCAGTAATACTCTGTCGTTCGCAGTACAAAAAAGTCCGCATACATGGTTTCAACGAGAGCTACGTGTTTAATAATGAGATCGAGGAGAAATGCTTCAACATAAGCCACAGGCTTAACAAAACATTCGAGTCACGGCATTTTTTCAAGAGCAGTGGCGATGAATTGAATTTCTCGTCAATGATAAAGGCTCACTTAGCATTCGCCGTAAAAACGGTGAATCTCAAAGCCGCCGGACCGATAACACCGCCAGACTGTTATAAATTCAACATACGAATAATGTTCGATAACAGCGATTTCGACGGTCAGATGCTGCTGTCATTGGAGGCCGATGCAAAACGACTGGAATGTCAGGGCGATACACAATACATAACGGATTATAAATTAGATTCAGCTCTGAGAACGCTTCTAAATCTCTTCGTAATACTAATCTGCGCTCTCTCCTTTGTTCTCTGTTTACGTGCCATCTACCGTGCCCAACAATTGAGATTCGAGACGATAAACTTCTTCAAGCGGACATACGGCAAAGATCTCAGTCTCGAAGGTAAACTCGAGTTTCTAAATATGTGGTACATAATGATAATAATCAACGATCTACTGATAATAATGGGCTCAGCGATAAAAGAACAGATAGAGAGAAAATATTTCGGCACCGATCATTGGAACGTATGCAGCATATTTCTCGGCACGGGAAATCTCCTTGTTTGGTTCGGCGTGTTGCGCTATCTTGGATTTTTTAAGACTTACAACGTCGTCATATTGACGCTAAAGAAAGCCGCACCAAAAGTTGCTAGATTCCTCATATGTGCGATTCTCATATATGCCGGCTTCACATTCTGTGGTTGGCTTGTACTTGGCCCTTACCACATTAAATTTCGATCACTCGCCACAACATCCGAGTGTCTCTTTGCTCTCATCAATGGAGATGAGCTGTACGCAACTTTCTCAATAACTTCGTTCAAATCACCGATGCTATGGTGGTACTCAAGAATCTATCTCTACACTTTTATATCACTCTACATATACGTCGTCCTCAGTCTCTTCATATCCGTAATAATGGATGCTTACGACACGATCAAAGTCTACTACCGCGATGGGTTTCCCAAAAACGATTTGCAAGCATTCATCGCCGCTTGTACGGACGAAGCATCGAGCGGCATTTATCGTCAAGAATCGAGCAGCGATCTTACAGAGCTTTTTGACAGGCTCTGTTGCTGTCGGAAAAGACCCTACAGTTCGATCACGGAATCTAACAGCAGCGGAGTTACAACGAAATCCGATCAAACTTGCACGGACGCAATTTGCATATAGTCGACTCGTTTCGAGGGATTTTACGTACAAAAATTACGGTTCGATTGCCTAAGCCATGTGAGTCTTTTCTTGTTTTTTTAACATTTTGTACTCGTTCGACAATTTGTAAGAAATTTGTTTTCGTAATTGAGATTCTCATCGGGCATTGAACGCTGGCATTTTTATGAACTCACAGCATCGAATATGCGAACTGCCAGTAGAACATAATTTTTTTACATTGTATTCAACGTTGATGGAAAAAGATTAACCAAATTTGTTGGCTTGTTCGTTATGACAATAATATCGACGTCTTATATATTAATTCAAGAAAATCCAATTTTAAGCCATTCTTACGCAGGCTCGCACTATCCATTTTTTTAAAATTTGTTCGATATTATCAACGATAAACGGTTGAAACCGCGATAAAGATTAAAAAAACTGGTGTCGTCGCAGGATGGAAATAGATAATTGCGTGAAAATTTGTAACATTGCTTATCGCTAACTTTTTATTCGTATCATGTGGCATTGAGTTCTTAAAGATAGCGGTATACAGAGGTTTCATAGAACTATATAATTTCCTAGGTGTCTAGGATGAAGTATATATATCCATCTAGATATATATGTATATACATGTCCGTACATATGTTATCAAAAATATCATCGCGATATTGTAGACACACTGGCGAAAAGTGTGAGACAGACATACTCGCGCCTTATCGATAGGCCAAATATAAATCCCTCAAACACTCTATAATCCAAAGTCTGAGGTGCTAATGAAAAATCGTGCCTGTGATAATATCGAGGACAAATACGTTTATCTGAAAAATACGCATAATCGTCCAAAGAAAATAATTTACTTAGCGAGAAAGCACTCAATATTCGTCAAAGAAAAGGAATAAAATATTTCAAATATATTCATGTAAAAACCAACAGATATAACACGTAGTATTATTTGTTTTATCTAACAAAATAAACGAAAAAACATTTGTTAGATGCGGAAAAAACGTGAATTGTCCAAAAAGAAGTCACAAAAGATTTTAACACAAATCGAGTCCAGTTTCGAAACGAATATTTTGTCATCTTGTTATTGTGTATAATCGATCCCATTAGTCTAGAATTTATGTACTCGATACGGTCTATAAGAACGGAAAACTGTATCGCAAATCGTTATACTCGATGTACTTTTTATCAGAATCCGGATACATTGGAAGTTTCCTCTGTTAATTATACATGAATGATTTTACCGTTAAACATAATTGATACATGTATATAAATTAAACGTTGTGTATAAAATACATACGATATTTATATAAATATATATAGTATCTGTACGATGTAACAGAATAACAAATTCTGTCGGGCTCAAAATAATAATGCGAGGGTACAATTCATCTTTTTGGCAGAACAAAAATACGGTTATGAACATATGTTATAATCCAAAAAGTATTATGTGCCAAAGATGTAAATGTGTACACATTATATCACCGAAATCACCTTTGATAGTCGACACAATAAACACAAATATATGAGAAAGTAAACAAGGGCTTAGAAACCGGCCATTTGCAATATTATCGTTCTTATTACGATTATAGACGGTCACAGAAATATTTGGCCACCAGCATAGAGTTGCTTTATCTGTTCTCAATTTCAATATAAATGTAAATACTTGAGTTTTTACAAATCAATTGTTAAAACTATGCTGTTGAAATGGATATCGGATAAGGTTCAAAATTTAATCAAGATTGTGGTGCAAAGCATCAATAGAATGAAAAATAAGTATTATATTACAGAGCTCTGTTATTATCTCCGGACAGAAACAGTTTAAGAATTTTTTGGAGAAGAGTACAATCTACTTTGGTTCTGTTATGTATTTCATGCCGGTAGCTCAGTTTTCTTTGCTGTCGTTGCAATTTTTGCGCTTTATTGGCAAGTCGAGGCATTATATTTATGGTTTGAGCTATGTTAACGTAAATATTTATATACATTCTCGTTATAAACAGGCGATGATATTGCTGGTTTGTTTTCAATGTTCGTGGAAAGGCATTGCTAGCGAATGTCACAGATTATATCGAAGTATAAAAACCGCGAGATACAAGTGTTAATGAAACATTTTGCGAGCGTCGCAAAAACGAACATTTTTATTATAATATTGAAATAAAACGAGACATGGGTATCGTTTCGTCTTCCAGTAAAACGGGAGGATTGAAAGTTGCGAGTCAGGCGGAAATTTTACGAGCTCATCAACGCGACGATGAGTTTATAAAGCAACTTAGAGAGAGCTTAACTGATTTGTTGCACAGATTTGGAGGATACAGATCGCTGTTGCACTTTGTACAATCGGACGTACCCCTTAAGTTGATTTACTTTTTTGTCACTTCGGGTTTAGGAAATCAGACACTTGGCGAGGAGTATACGGGTATCGTACAAGCTGATTTGAAAGCTCGAAATGTTCCGTCGATGAGTGTATGTAGTTATTCGTTCTTAGCTGAAATATTCAAAGATTGTTTAGGTATCTGATCGTAAACCTCGTGTTCAGGCAAGGGTCTTGGGTGCTCTTCTAGAATGTTTCGGAGAACAAGGACTTGTCAAATTGCTGGAGAAGCTAAGAACGTCGATAAACAATCCTCAGAGTCAATTGAGGCCCGAAGCACTCGCATTCCTGGACAACTTTATTTCTAAATTGAAAAATGGATTACCACTTTTTATACTAGTTCACAAGGGACTCTTTTATACTTTTGGACGTTATTACAGTTTAGGGAAGAGAATAGCAGGAGTGGACTATGCAAAGGTATTTGATCAAGAACCGAATTTTGTCATGCGACTATCGGTGCTTTCCAACGATCATAGCATTTCATGATTCTTCCTAAGGTAAACGCAAGGAATTCTCCAGATGGCATAAGTTGGGGCTTGAGACTTCTTGGTGCAGCGACTCTGGCGCAGTGTGCTCTTCGTTTCTGGCAAAATTGTCACATTGATGAGACTACAGTAAGTACAGAGGAATTGCCAGAAAATAATCTAGGCGACAAGTGTCAATTGTGTCTAGATGCTTTACCAACAACGGCAACACCCTGCGGTCATTTATTCTGCTGGGTATGTCTAGCGGACTGGGTACGTACACGGCAGCAATGTCCTCTCTGCCGTGAACGTGTAACGTCGTCGCGTATCGTTTATCTCATGAATTTGTGACAATGGTAACATTTGGATATTTAATTACTGTACATGCAAAAATTATCATCATAATTGTTGCGCATGAAATTACTAATGGTTAAATACCATTTGTCTTTAAATCAATATTATCAAAAAGAACAACAAATTTATATTGTCGTCATATTCCCGTCTGCATCGACTGTATCTCATTTTATTATTAGTACGTTTTGTTTTTATAATCTCGTTTGAGCCTCGAATATATATTTTCCCACAGGCATTCATTGGCAAAACTCAATTTCTTGAATCGGTATTATATCTCACGATTATATACAAAAATATCAAGTTTTATTACGTAATGCTGGCTCGAGACGTTCGGATTGTCACGACGGAACGATTTCGTCGCGACGTTCTATTCATCCCTTTCTTGCTCTATCCTACGTTAAACAATAATGTACATTTTCGGCTTCTCTTTTGTCTCGTTGTTACAAGTTTTATAAAACTCTCAGTTGAATCGACGAATCAATAACAACGGCATTTCAGGAACGGATGTACATGATCATAACGCGTATGCTCTTATGGTCACAACGATGTTCGTTGTACCGAGAGTATACCGACTTTTTCAGCAAAGTTTCCAAGCAACTGGCCGAAACCACCGGATTCCGAATTTTCCTTCATGCGGAAACCAACGGTATGACTGTACGCGTTGTAGAACAATGTTCTTAGGGACTGTAACTTCTCCTTGCGAGTTCTGATATTGAGAAAAACAAAACAAGAATTACTCATTTAAACGAATATGCATGATTTATCTAAATGATGAATTATATTCGAATATGTTCTTTTCTCTTTTCCTTACTGTGCGAACGACGTTCCTGGCTCGTCCTCGATTATTGTTGTGCTAGATTCTTGTGACGTTTGACCAGTACAAGAGCCGCAATGCGATTTGCAAGCCAAACCCGACGACGACAACAATTCGGGAAGTGCTGCGTTTGCGGTAGTCGAGCCACGAAGACTGCCAGTTCCCGATATCATTTGCCAAGAACCACCGGAAGACGATGATTCGTTACGTTGTCGCAACCGTCCTGGAACTGGCACTGCAACGGGTGATGTTCTGTTAGCCGGTAATGGGGAACGCGAACCGTGACCACCGCTACCAGGAATATCTTTGTTTGCTGATGTGAAGAAAGTCCATGGCACTACGTTCCTATAGCACGTAACAAATGTTCTTTTGAATTAAGCTCGAGAGTGCACAATAATATATAGAAATGACTAAGGAGGAAACGAAGCTGCAAATTAGTTGCTTACCCATTACTGTGACAATCGTCTTGACTGTCTGTGGAAGAGCACGGAAAAACGGTCGGTGGATTATTGTCCTGACTGTCACGACTGTTCTGACTGATCGAACTGCACCAGCTGTTGAGACTCATGTTGGAGCTGACAGAGCTCAGCGTGACAGCAGATTCGTCGAACATGACATTGTCGAGATGCGAATCACTGTCGTTTCGAAGAACAGCGTGTTTCGTACGATAGTGACGTGAGTGCACACTGTACTCCTCGTCTTGCATGTGCTTGATAAAATAAAAGCAAAAGAAAAATATCTCCTCGCCTTTGCTAAGACGATCCTCCAGATCGTGACCGAATAGCATCCAATCGTAGGCTATTGTGTAGTAGAGAATTTGATGAGCGTTTAGAGATGTGTGAATTGCTCCATCGGCCCAAAGACTTATTCTCAATAGTGAAACAAATAACGGAGTTCTGTCCCAACCTAAAAATCATTCAGTAATCATTATTTCCACTTGTTCCTCATGCACATTATTTTCATTTTTGATTTACCTACCCGATATACAATGAATCAACATTCCGCTACTGCTGTCTATAAGATATTTCAGTATAAGCTTCATATAATTTTGGGTGAGCTTGACTATGTCCCATAATTGATACTGTTCCCAATTAATCCGTAATTGCGTTGATATCGGATCCTCCGGTATGCCAATTTGAGCATCGACGTGTCCTTGCGACCAGTCGAACACAAGACCTTTTGCGAGATAATCGTTTTCCCGAAATTCTTTGAAAAACTCACATCCTGGGTAAGGCAGTGATATTATCGTGAAGTCCGAATATCTCTTCTCCTTGTCGACTTTTTCCGAAGATGTAACGCTGCATACCGTAACAAAAAGGGGGCCCATTTTTTTTTATTGGACTTTCTAAAAATTGGATGTTAAAAGGGGGAATCAGATAATAGCTACTTCGTAATAAACTTTCTCAATCTCAATTCTGAATTATCATTGATATCAATAGACGGATTTTCCTACGGGACAAGTGGATGGAATTTAATGCACGATAACTTTACAATACTTAACAAAGACTCACTACATTCCAAATTTGACTTTTTTCTTTTCCACCATGAAATCAATTATGTTACCGACGTTGAGGGTCTTGAGTAATTTTATATCCTGATTTCGCACTTTGTCGAACAATTGCCAGTCGCTCAGACCTCCTGAGTCGCCAACTTTTACTTCGTCCACCTGCTGCCTGACATTGACAGCTGTCTCGTTACCGGCGAAAAGATAATCGAATCCTGATCTACCATAAATCTCTGGTCCACCTGAGAGCGTTGCGCTTCGACATATGTGTCGACCTTTGTACAGTATAACAGGCAGTGGAAATCTCGAACGACATCGTGCAAATCGCGCGCCTTTTATCAATTCCTTGAGCTTGTTCGAATCGTACATGCTCTCGTAGATGGTCTCAGTTGTACGTGGCAGTGGCGGTGGCGTTTCGCACGTCTGAGGATTTCTGTGCTTCTCATACTCGAGAATAATTAGATGGCTTGGATAATGAGCACTTAGATCGCCTGCATTGTTATTGATTATCGAGTGAGTATAATCAAGATCTGTCAGCAGCAGGCACTGTTGCATTATAGCTTGACTCTGGGAAATTAGAAAAGAACGTATCAAAATATGTGACAATGTGCATGTTTTTTATTGTCATAAGAATATCGCAATATGTTAAAGAAGCTTCGGAGGCGACTGTGGAATACAAAGAACATCAGCCCTTGGGACAATAGTAAATGATCCAATGTTTATCATTGGTCATATTTATTCTTAGTATTAAAAAAGTAAACGCAGTTTTCTCCAAAGCTTCTATCAAAAAGAATAATATAAAAATGAGAGTGTAAAATACAATTACTGTGCTATCAGAATCCTTGGCTCTGTATGTATTTTTAGAGAAGTAAACAAGCAAATTGTGCAGATCTTTAATAGTGATGTCAGTCATTGTTGAGCTTGGAACTTTAGTGGACGTTGGATGAACTTGGAGAAATCGGTGAGTTAGTTTCCGTTTGTTGATGCCGATAATATAATTAAGACACGATTCTCTTTACAAGGAAAGTTGGTATCGCCCAAGTTTTCTCTTTACAATGCAGAGCAAATACAAGTGTCTCGCAATGTCGTGTAAAAAACGGCGTATGGCGCCGTCGACTTTTTCAATTTATGCTGCACAACATGATTTTATTCGTTCGTGACGAATTTGTGCAAAAAATAAGTTAAAAAATAAAATAAATAAATACAAACAAAAGTAAACAATGTAGGACACCCTACTCCGATCAGTAGTTAACGCTATGCGTAATAAGATGCTTCGAATACTATTCCTGATATTCGTACATTTTTCTTTTCTTACAAGACAATAATTATTCAATTAAGTTCTCGTTGTCACTGATTTAATGGAGATTCTTGCATTTTTGCAGATAATTTCTAGCGTGCGCATCAAGTTCATGATGGATACTTTTTAAAATCCCATAAGTTATGTACAAAAAAATAATTAACTCATGAAAAATTCACCAACATCCAGAGTCAGAAAGTTGAAAAAATGGTGAGCGCGCAAACTCTATACAATAGACTTATAAGTGAAAAATCTCGGTTCAAAAAGAACGATGGACACATTGCTCATGTACATATTGTTTGTACAAACATAACATGCCAAAGTCATGTTTGAGCTCAGTGATAGTTTGTATGTCGACTTATTGAAACGAAAGTAAACAAAACAAAACATTCTCAGATTTCAATAAGCAGGCTCGATCAGTGTCTGAAAACCGAATGTTTTTCCACATCGATATAAAAAATTGTCGCATTAGCAATGTTGCTTTTTTCGGAGCTACATAAGCGCTAACTCGTGGGCGTTGGGATGAGTTTTGCACGATACAAATCGCGCGCGTGGTGGCAAAATAACACTTCTCTTGCAGAACGTACACAGTCGTGGCAATAAGTTACGCGCGCGCGCGTGTGTGACAGTATCGAACGTAACCTCACTTTGCGAATCATCACCGCGTGTACTGCGGAATTGTATGGTACACGAATGTAGGCTAGAAAGAGACGACGAAGATTCTTTTCTCTTTCTTTACTCGAACGACGAATATTCCCGTAAATAAATACGAGGCAAATAAATCCACGAGAACGTAGAGTGTCTCTACTCTCTGAAATCGCGAGATATTCAGAAAACTCGTTTCGTGAAATAATTTCTCGCTCGCATGAAAAACGAACTCGTGGCTTGCGAGGTCATCGAAACGGAAATTAAAAGGTGGTGCAGAGTGTGAAAATCGAATCTGTCCGTAGCAGCCTGACATTCCTCCTTACTGCCAACTCGTATGTTTTACTTTTTCACTACGAGGTCCACGGGGACCTCGTCACGTTACGCGTTTTTTTAACCCTGTTCCCGCACCTTTGCGTTGATGACAGTTGGGGCTCTGTCCGTTTTTAGATGCAAACTGTAGTAATCTGCAGAACGCTGCCTCGTCTCGCGTACGAGACGTGCGCGATGTTCACTCGGAAGTATCCGCGTCGTCGACGGAGAAGATAATTGACTTACCGACTGGTAAGTAGATTTCTAGGGAGCCGGAGTGGCAAAGGGATTAGTTGCTGAGACGAGAGATGGCGCTGGGAGTTTTATTACCAAGTGCGCTAAGCGAACTAAGCATGGTTCACTGTTGAAACGACAGATGGCGCTAGAAGTCCTGTTGAAGAAAAAAGTAACTAAACTGTTGTTCTTGTCATGATTTTAAGAACTTAGTGATTTAATCGGATAAATGGACGATAGTTAGATAGTAATATCAATAAATTTGATTTCTATCAACCCATAGACGTCTTATTTTCCTCGTTTCTCTCCTACTTACGAAAACACTGACAAAATACATTGTCCGCATTGTGCTCTATAGGTTGGTTCGTGTTCCAGTGCCATTGAGAAAATTGGGCAAAAAGAAGACTCTATGGCTCCTGCGCGATCGTCAATGTATTCAAAAGAATAATTTTCTACGTACACCTAAGATAACAGTGAGTACGAACTCATCTTCATTAAATTTATTTTTCTTCCAGAGTGACTGTAACCGGATTATAAAAAACACCGGAAGCTTTCTTGTTTCTCCTCAAAATGCCGAGGGTTCGTCTGACATTTGCTTCTGCAAACTCATTTGAGACTCTCGAGTCTCCTTTCTCTTGTGCCGCTTTCGTGCACCGGATATTGCTGCAGCTTCTGGATTAGAATTATAATTAGACAGCTGCTGCCTTGTTTCCGTAAACAAAGTGCATATTGTGCTTAAGTACAACGTGAGTAAATAATAATAGTTACTTGGAGCATTACCATGGTTAAGCCATGGTTACACGTGCATATGTAAATAGTGTATCGTTTATGAAATACGCAAATAAGTAAGCCCCTCGACCATTTATGTAGGTATCTAGGCAAGATAGTTCACCTAAACTCAAAGGCCATTAATCCCACTTAAAAATTTCGATTCATTAGGGTTCTTTATTAATTAAGACTGAAAATATGGCAAGCTTTCTCTCGGCGTATTAATTCCTTTACCACGATAATTCTGAAAATGAGGTCGGGCATTATTGGTCCATCCTTATTTGCATCTACATAAACGAAGGATACTTTTTCTATGCACGCATGATCTTTTTTGCACTTACATATGCACGTGTAACATACATATATGTGTAAATATCTACAATGAACATGGTGTATCCACGTAGCAATTAACCGCCAACATTCGCGCGTTACGGTTTCGCGAATGGGCTTTCCCGTTTCAGCTCGAGGCGCTAACGTTACTACGTGGAGCTGTGTATATGGAAGAGAGGGACTCGTCTTGGAAAACCGGGAAATCCGGAAGGGCAACACCCTTTTCACGTTCTCATCCTCAAATGTACTTGCTCCAAACGTACATTGTTTTCCATACGTACGTATACACGCTTTGTATTGTAAATACCTGTAGTACACTGCATATGTTTGTACATACCGCGTGTATGTGGAACACATAAATAGAGAGCGGTATTCGGTAGGCACGAGATCCCCCGTAGATGCAAGTACATCCTATCAAGGAGCCAAAGTTTCCTCGTTGTTCCTCGTAGAACTCGGATGCGTTGTACTAACCTTAATACACATTGTACGGGAGTACAATCTTCTCCCTTCTTCCGCAGGGATGATAGCAAGTTCGTCAAAGATTCGAGATAGAACACGAGAGGGTAATTCCCGCCAGGATGACGCCACGGGACCAAGGGCGTTTCCCCTGTCTCCTTTTGTCAACCCCGTGAATTTTGCCGTCACACACAAACTCTCTTTCTTTCGTAATCTCGTTCGTTCATTCGCTATTAAACTCTATTTTCGTTAAGATACGAAGACGACGAGGAAACG
>JAPYZT010002569.1:0-16605 GCA_030522965.1 Tryphoninae sp. A BG-2022a
TTTCTTTGCAAATTTCATTAATTGCGGTGGACAAATTTTATTTGTTGCTATTGCAATGTTCATAATAATTAGTTATGAACTCTTTTCCGCGCCACCTACAAGGAGTTAATAATAATAATTAGTCATGAACTCTTTCCCGCTCTACCTACGAGGAGTTTATAGCTAATTATTATGAATATTGCAATAACAACAAATAAAATTTGTGCGCCGCAATTAATGAAATTTGCAAAGAAACGACGCATAATCGTTCATTTTTATGTCTATTTTCGAGTACTCCGACACGTACCTTTGCAGCACTGTAAAATTTTTATAAATAAACAAAATTTGACGCATTTATATTGAAATTTATTCGTCAGAAGGTGATCCATCGAAATGCATTAAACATATTTTCCTGTAAAATGAAAAGAAAAAAAGTTAGAACGACTTAAAGGAAATTACTCCTTCATTTTTTGTAGTTTTCCATTAATAACTTTGGTATTTTTGATTTTGCGACAAAAAATCAAGAGCACAAATTTGTAGAGAATTTCATTTCCTACAAAAAATAACTAAATACTTTTCTTGCGCGGTGGATAGTTTCATAGTTATTTTGCAAAAACTATTTCACCCCCTTTTTCAAGATGGCGGATTTTCCTCAAGGGTTACAACCGAAAAAAAATTGCTGACTTTGGTAAATGCAGGGCCAATGTAACATTTCAATGGACTAATATTAGTCTACGGCCTGTCTGTAGTTTGCTCGGTAAGCCACTACTCGAGGTATTAAATCGGCGGATGACATTCCATCAAGATGGTTAGCTATATGGGTTTCTACAATTTAAGACAAGAGTCCCGGCGACGGCCATAAAAAATCGTCAAATTTAAATGTTGCGAGGCGCTTTTAACTTTGATGTTGGAATTGCTATGAAATAACAGAGAACGATATTAAGAGGCTGTTCACGAATTAAATTTTACAGTAAGACGTTGAAAAGTAATTTCCTGAAAAAACTGTTTTTTCAGATTATCAACTGCACTTCACATTCAGTAAATAATGGTTTTCGAGCAAAAGTGTGCGTGACAAAGTTATAGACACCTAAATTGTCAACAAAACGGTTGCTTTTAAATTCAGCAATTATTATAAACAACGTTGAAGAGGAACGGGGAAAAGCAAAGTTTAATTCTCACTAAATCATTACTTTTCAGACAAAAATTGCTATATGCATAGGCGATATTATAGAAATATGCCATACAAAATCGAGTCGCCATTGGATATGTAATTTTTGTACTAATATCTCTGCACTAATATTAGCTGAGCATTCTGTCCAAATTTCAAGGCAATCGGTTGAATAGTTTTTGTTAAACGCGTTTTTTTCGTAACAGCTTTTTCACAACTGGTGTGCACGATTTCTCAAAAACTAATCAACCGATTGCCTTCAAATTTGGACAGAATGCTCAGCTGACATCCTTTTATCGTTTGATGAAGTAAAAAAGCAATATGTTTAATAGTTTTTTATTTATAACAAAAAATCGATCAATTTTTTTCGAAAAATCGATACTTCAAGTTCAAAACGTCACCAAATCATAAATTTAAAAAAAAAATTTTTCCCTTCATCGAATGATAGCTATATGTATCTAAAGTAAAATGCTTTTGGGTTTTTGTTGCAGGATGAACGTGAAGGCTGTAATCGTGCATACCATCAAAAAAAGACCATCGCGCGTCGAGGGGGGTGGGAGGCGAATTTTTTGATGAAATTGTTTAAAAAATTTTTTGTATGTAGTAAACAGATCAATAAAACTATATGCTATGTTTCATAAGTTTTCCGTTGTATAGTTTCTTCTCAAAAAAATTCCCAAAAAGCGGTAAATTTTGCGAAAAAAAAGACAATCCCCCCTTAATGGCTGTCAATACGCGACTCCTAAACCCAACAGTATTTTACGAGCTACGATTATCTCCTTAATCATTTATTGGTCGTATTGTCGTGTACATCCGGTCGCGAAGAATCTTGTGAACACGTAGACAATCCATCAAATAATACATTTAATTTCAAGTTGCACGAAGAGTCGGTATCAGAAACGTCAGGTCATGAGGTAGAAATCGACGATTGACATTATTGAAACATAAATCTCTGTGGCATGCTATAACGTTCCTGATGCAGGTAAATTGTCCAATTGAAAGTCACATATGTAATTTTGTGGGACTCGTTCAATGTTTACACCCCCTTATCTCCAGTATTTATTTTATATTTAAGCAAATTTATAATTAAGCTTTCTTTAAGTTGTATATTTTATTACTAATGTTAATGATAAAAAGGAATGTACATATTAATAAATTTTAGCTTGTAATCATGCGAACTAGTATTTAAAATAAATAAATTATTATATTGGTTATTGACAACAACGTTTATTTTATAACGGTATTTCCTAAGTAACTCTTATTGTTAGTAAAAACGTTTAATAAACATTTATGCCATTAAATTCAGCTCGACGCGTCATATTGGATAGAAAAAAACATGGATATGTGCAACAGATGGTTGAGGAACTAATAGTCGTTTGACAAATACTGTCAGTTTTGAAGGAGCCCAGTAAGAAACGTCAGATGCGCACTGGCTATCGTTTTAAGGAGGTTGGACATATTTCAGAGTAAAAAAAAAAGGGTTTTTAAAATTTTTTTTCTGAAAGCACGAGTCTTTTTTGATACGTGGTTTAAATTTCATGGGATTCTGAGCAGTGGGAGTATGTTAAATAATTTGTTTAAGTTATCGTTTGAATTCATTAGAAATTCAAACTTTCTCAGAAAATCTTGTTTCCTGAAAAGTTATGTTTTTTCACCTGCAATGTACCTTTTCTCGAAATCTACTCATCGTATCGGTATATTTTTTTTCGCCATTTGTGAGAAAAAATTATTCAGATCTGCGAAATATCTGAGAAAGAAGGTAAAAAAACGTGGTCAATAATTTCAACAAAATTTTAAAACGATGTCAAGAAATTCTAAAACAAAATATCGAAAAAATAGTTCAACACATTGTTCATAACACTTTAATATACACACACAACGAAAATGGTCAAAATCGAACGTACGGTTCCTGACAAAAGGTATATTAAAAATAGGCATTTTTCGAACCAATGTTTCGACTTTCAATTTGTCTTAAAATTTTCCTATTTCAGATATCGTCCACAGAATTATCAATAAAGCCTCTCTGAACGAAACTAAAAAAAATCGCCGTAAAATGTTGAATAGTTTTGAAGAAATGTCAATTCGAAGCAAAGATCAGATAAGGACTTCTTTGAAATTTGATTCTCGTTTTTTTCTCACATACCAAGCGGACCGAGCGTTTAAATTTATTTTGAAAAGTTATTGCAAATTGAAGATAAAGAACAACATACCAAAAATTCAAATTGATTCTACGTAAAGTTCATTTGTTACATAAAAAACAAAATCAAGAATTTTTTTTCTATAAAATTGGTTATAAAAAGTAATTGAAGCTTCTTTGATACCATATAAAAATGTGTGCAGCATGTCAACACGCTTCATCGACCAAATAATCGAGATACTCATTGTATATGGGAGATTGCGAGAAATGACGATTTTCAAGAATAAATATGATGATTTTTAAATCGATAAAGATCCCTGAAATGTTACACATATATGTAAAATTTCTACAAATTTTCAGTCCAATCTAACGGATTAAGATGTAATGATAGGACTACCTTAACCACCGACTCAGCCGAGACGGCATTAAAGATTCATTTCCAGGGTCAATATGTTTTACTTTGCTTCTTATTTTTTTGTTATAACTTTATTGACTACAGGTACGCAAATCAGGGACCAGATCGTGTCATTTTCTAAGAGGAAGAAAAACTTTCGTCTTTTCGTATATTGACAATACTTCACCATACGAGTTCCGTTAGCTTCAAAGTGAGATAACTCGAAAAGAACTAACGACTTAATTAATATATTGACACTTTTTTTTTTTAAAGATAATCCCTTTCTCGACTGGTTTTTCATGTCATATATAAGACTCTAACGCTGCTGTTTAGTCGAAATTTGAATTCGTTTATATTACAAAGTATTCAACAAAATCTACGGGGTATTAACAATTGGCAAAAAGAAATGTTTTCGAATGATATAGTAGTACATGTCTCAAAAAATGCAAACAATAATTAGCACTGAAAAATCACTCATTGTCTAGCGGATACATGAAGGAGAAAAACTATTGTTTATGAGACTGGGACAAAAACTGTTTATCAGTCAGCCCTTTAAAAACGTCGTTTATAAACATTTTCCAATTAAAAAATATATCATTTTGAAAAAAACATTTAATTGTGAATAACTTTCTAATGAACACTTTTGTTAAACCATTATTTACCAAGCTACAGTTGAAAAACTGAAAAAGCAGTTTTTTTCAATAAATAATATTTTAACAATTTAGCTTAAAATACCATGCATACACATCCTCTCAATATCGATCTATATATAATTTCAGAGTGATTTTATAATTAGATGCGTCACAATTTTGTATTGCCTGAACTAAGTTCTAGTCCTGACAAGTTAAAGAAATGAAAATTAATTAAGGGAATAATTTACTACACAAGCATGTTTTTGTGCTAGTGTGAAATACTGCCAAATCGAATACCAAATTATCGTTTCCACTGTTTTTTGGACTTTCACGTATAACCGACAGTGATTGATTTGAAAGATTATAATTTATGAAAATTATTATTACGTTATCAATAATTTAATCCATTTTCGAAATACCTCGTTCCCTTATATTCGATACTTATAAAAAAAAAAAAGAAACCTTTTCGGCGATAATATGTATTTTCAAAACCTGTAAAGCAACTTTAAGTAGAAATATTTTCTTAAAACAAATTCACCTGAATGAATTTGATGTAAACAAAAGATTAGGTCAACGGACCAATATGGAAATTATCAAAAATAATCACTTACATCGCCATTTAAATCCTGTATGTGCATCAAATCTTTGACGCTAATGTTTTTAATACAAAAAACTATATTTTTGAATGATGTTTTAAAATTAAACAGTTAAATATTATTCATACGCCCCCTTTATATAATCCCCCGCCTTAATGTGTTATAATTTTGTTATACAGCTTTAAATTTCAACAACTCATTTTTTAATTAAACTATAGTTTCTAATTAAATTATTGTTGCGTTATGTATTGTTAATTACTCGTTACATGTCGAATTCGTACTCGACTCTATAGTAACCACCGCATATTCAAAGGTGGTATAGGCTTCCGCATGTTTACCTTCATTACAATTTACTTAAATTCGAATTTTAGGACAACGTGAGAACCGTTTTTATATTTTTATGACATTTTTAAAGTGTTTAATTTAAGGCATATACTAAGAAATCTATTAATTTTCTTGTCTTAATTGACAAATAATTATATTCCTCGTTTGTTACAATGGATATTTTCCAAATTGTTTGATTCGCTCGATATTTATAGTAGTCATTATATGACGAATGAATTAGATCCTTAATTGTACTGTCTAGACAGGCTTCGGAGATTTTTTTCGCCAGCGGGAATAACCTCGTAGGGTCGTTGGCTAGGAACCTTAGCTGCCCCTCTCTCCCTTCTTCCGGAAAACTCCAAACGCACCACGGATATAATATATATACTCATCGAAAAGTATGAAGAACATCAGTCGTCCTTGGTCCTTTCGCCACTCACATCAAGTACTCCTTCGTTCGCTCTTCAACGAGTATTTTGAAGCTGAGAGGTTCCTTGTTTTTTTTATCCAACCGGGGCTCGAGAGAACTTTTGGAAAGCAGCAAACCATCTGACATCATGAGCAAAATCGTGCAATTACTTCTTCTCGCGTTGCTGCAACTCACAAGTGCACAAGATTATTGCTTGGTTTGCCAAGATCACACCATGTGCAGATTCACGGTAAGTCTTAAACCCGATTTAGCAATTTATTGTATTAACATTCAAAAAGAAAATTCTATAATATTTTAATTAAAATTTAAATAAAGTAACGAATGAAACAATTTTGGAAAATGGAACAGATCTGTCTGACGCGAATATTCTTTTTTTTTAATTTCAACGATAAAAGGGCAAAAATCCAATGTGTGGTGAAAAAACCGAGAGCGGTGTAACAACATTAGAAGCAAAACAGATCGTAGATATTCACAACGCTTATCGAGCAAAAGTCGCGAAAGGACATGAAAGTCGTGGCAGACCTGGATCTCCAGCCGCGGATGTGCCCGCTCTTGTGTGGGACGACAAACTGGCAGAGGTTGCACAAAGATGGGCCGATCAGTGCACCTTTCAACATGATAGTTGCCGAAATGATCGTAAGTTCGCGTTTTAATCGTTGATGCCAAATTTCCATTTTATACAAAAATCATCCCTCCATAAGACTGAAAATCTTGTTGATACAATCTGTTGATACGATCTATCTATTCTTGCCTTTTTTTATTTTTATACGAGGTTTATCATAAGTTTAATACACTCGTTAGTACGTAGGCTGTGTTATATTATAATGAGAATATTTTTAAAATCAATGTGGCGAAATCTTAGCCAGTGAGTACTAATATCTTTTATGTATTATTCGACCCCAACAAGAAACCTCATCATTCATATCAATTGATTTGCTGTTTTCGTGAAAATATCATTTATTTTGGTCGCGATTTCCAGCTCGTTTCAATGTCGGCCAAAACATCTACTGGAGTTCCGGTTTTTCTTCACTAAATTGGACCCGAGCTATCGACATGTGGTACAACGAAGTATCCCGATTCAACAGACGCGGTGCAAGAAGCTTCTACGTCGATTCGCCAATCGGTCATTACGCCCAGATGGTATGGGGCAATGCAAGGCTCATCGGCTGTGGACGAACGACTTATGGCAGAGCGTACAGACGGCAGGTATATCGCCCACGCGAATTTGTTCTCTCAACATTGCCATCAACCCCGTTGGTCAATGTCACGACCGCTGATCAATTGATCCACAAACGAGACCCTAGATACACCAGCGTTGGATTCTTCGGTGGTGCTACTTTCGATCCTGCCGGTGCACAAGGTGCAATTACTGGACCGGTAAGTCGAATGGTTCTGAAAATAAGATTTTGTTTTCAAAAGTTTTCTTAAAAGAAACTTTTAAATCATACAGAATATATAATTGATAGCTAGCGTAATAATTATGCCACTTTTTTTAACAATGCCTCGATAATGATGTCTTCAATACATTCTTTCTTTAAACGCTATAAGTATAAAAGTTAATTATACATATTGTCGCTCACCTTTCAACTTTAAACGTGTATACAGCTTTGAGAACAATATAACAAGTAATGTTGTATGGATTATGACAACGGTATAAAGATGTTTTAGTTTCTTTTCATTATTTGTAAGCAAATAATTGCAAAGAAAATTGTAAGCAAATAATATTTTGTAACGCTTGGAGTATGATAATTCCCTGTTTCAACTTTGAATTCACTTGACAGAGTTTTGGAAATAGTCCGAATTACCCAGGCGCCGGAAATCGTCCAGGCACTGGAAATCGTCCGAATTACCCAGGCGCCGGAAATCATCCAGGTACTGGAAATCTTCCGAATTACCCAGGCGCCGGAAATCGTCCAGGCACTGGAAATCGTCCGAATTACCCAGGCGCCGGAAACCGTCCAGGTACTGGAAATCGTCCGAATTACCCAGGCACCGGAAATCGCCCGAACTTCCCAGGCACCGGAAATTTTCCGAGCTTCGCGGGCGTTGGAAATCCTCCAAATTACACAGGTACCGGGACTGGTGGTACCACTTTCCCAGGTATAGGGTCTATTGCAAATTGGCCGAGTGTTGGAAATTTCCCATTTTTCGGTGGCCTCGAAAATAATCCGAATCGGCCGGGCAACACAGCCTTCCCGGCCTTTGGCAACATCTTCAACGGCCCCATCAACGCTATCAATTGGCCGATATATGTGAGCCAATCGAACATTGGGCAGAGCTATGGATATTATCCCGGAAATTACGGATATTATCCTGGAAGTTACGGCTACTACCCAAGAAGTTACGGATATTATCCAGCAAATTCGAATCAATATTCGCTCTACACCGATGGTAATTATCACCCTCGTCCTCTAGTGCGATATTTATCTATGCATTTTTCTGCAATCATTTCCATCTTACATTCGCTATATTATTCCAACAGTCGTTGGTACATATTTTTTCCATTAAAAATAAAATGTGAGTAACGTAAACTCTGGCCAACTTTAAACAAACTTACAGCATTTAAATAAATTCAAAGTACACAAAATATTTGAACGTGCATACATAAATCGTTGGACAATTCGTAAATAACATTAACATTGCATTGAAATCCTGTTCGTTGTTGTTATTTGCGTGCACAATTTTGTGGGGCATACGTTCCTGTTGTACCTTATCACACGAATAACGTAAGGCTGATGAAATTCCTAGAAAATTCAGACCTGGGATTCTTTGGAGATCATAGTGAATCACCGACCAAGCCGAGTATAATGAATCCACAAGAGAGTCATTTACCGACATATGATGAGTGGCAGCAAGCTCGGGCCCACGGCACTAGATTGGGAAATGACAAATGGCAATCGAGTAATTACGATTATGTTGACGGCAATCAGATACTCATCTGCAACTATGGACCAATTATTTCAAGCGCCAATTATTTCAATCAACCGGTGTAGACAGAAAGCAAAGCCCTTATATCGCTGTCCAGCGGGTACAATTTGTGAAGATCGTCTGTACATCACGAGTTTTGTCAAAATCGGTCGCTTTCGCGCCTTACGCCACGCATAAATTTCACGATGACCGTTAATCTTTTGTGCAGAGAAGAGAACGAGATACACTATAAGATAACACCGATGTGAGCAAAAATAATACATGGAAATGCAACCATTTCTCCCGCATACAAGATATTTCTCCCTAATGTAAATAAACCTTCCTAAGTGCGAGATGATCGGTTTGATCAATAATTCAAATGGTAATTAATTGTTTTCACACTTTTGGCCTAGATTCTGGCAAAGAAAATTAAATGATTGAAGATCCCAGGCAGAATCCGAATTAAAATATATTGTTTCTTGAAAAGTTGTAAACGAAGATGCCTCTCGACATCTTCAAGACCCTGTTGTCTAGTCGAACTTATCGAAAAACTACCAATACTCCTCATCTTTAGAATATCTTCAACATATTCTAGTATGCTCGCGGTGTAGAACTCCAAACGCACCTTTTAACAAAAGTATTATAATTTTCCGACGAAAATATATTTCACTCGCGTCGTACAGATAACCGGTTAATTAATGATGGTTATTTGGGCAAAAAATCATAGGTATTAATCACATTTTGTACGATATAGTGATGTAATAAATTATCTTGAAGTATATTGAGGTTTTAAATGTTTATTTCCTTGTTCATCTTAAATAATATTTCTTCGATAGATTGCAGTTATTACAATAATTATTTATTTATTAATATATTCCCATCGAATTGAGTTGAAAAAAAAGATGGGGGCAATGGCAATAAGAGCATTATACTAAGGGAAGATAAAATAGACCTTCTTTATCCTCACAGCAGACGTATATTATCCAGCCAAAAGCCATGGGTAAATTAATGAACGGAGAGAGTTGAAACTTTTGTATGGAATAGGAATAGGCCATTGCGTTCTCAGCTGCTCGTATAAGGTGCTCTTCAGAGCTTGATCTAGCAAAATATGTTGCTATATTTAAAGTACCAGCCTGAAATTTTTAACTAGTTTTTTATGCTTCTGTGTATTTATTTGCCAAGAAGACATTTCTTGAACAAATTTGACAAAAAGCTTCCTACTCGTATCGTCCTTTTTTCAACATGAACTTAGTCCCAAATTAGAACACAGAAGTCCCACATTAAAACTTATGTCCTAAATCACTAGTAAATAAGCATTTACGCTTAGGTATTTTGAGATCTGAAATAAAAAAAGATAAAATGGAAATAAAAGCTGTGAGTTCGGTTAGATGAGGTAGACAAATTCTAAAATTACGTATGGCCGACTTACGTGTACAGTGTGTGAACGTATATAAATATTGTAAATACGAACTAAATTAAATTTAAATATTAATTTTATTTATATTTGTATAGTTAATGAATTAAATATTGTAAATACGAACTAAATCAAATTTAAAAATTAATTTGTTCATATTTTCATAGTTAAAGAATTAAATATTGTAAATAAGAACTAAATCCAATTAAATAATTGATTTATTTATATTTTTATAGTTAATTAATTAAATATTGTAAATAAGAAGTAAATCAAATTTAGAGACTTTCGTTTCCGGCATGGTAGAGAGTGGACGTGTGAGAAGTGTGTGTGCGGGAAAGTGAACAAAACTGACGAAAAAAGCAGGAGAGGTGGGAAAGAAGGTGATCGGGGTGTAGGACAGAGTGACAGGAACAAAAGAAAGAGTAGGGAGAACAGTAAAAGAAGGGATAAAGGTGAGCATTAAGAAGGAAAGGAAAGACAGGAGAAAGAGGTTAGGAAATTGCGGGAGATAGAGAAAGACAGAGAGAGGGGGAAAAGACGTCGCGACAGGTGGGAAAGAGGAGAACGCAGAACAACGGTGTGGGATTCGGGGTCCTCACATAGACGAGGTCGTATGAATAAATAACAAGAACAATATTTTCGTTTTGATATATAATTCGACAAGATAAATATATAGGTTGTGACAAATACTGTTGGAACACTCGTGTCGACGCTGAGACGCTACGCCAGATTCTGGCGGGTCTTTTCTTTAGGCGACGCCACGCTGCTCGTCCCTGCGCGGGAAGTTAAACTCCCTATATCTCGCCATAGACTAACAAGCGAGGTAGATAGGTACTTATGTTTTAGAATTAGCTTGTGTCACCACAATACCCCCTCCTAAATAACGGAGTGGTATGGAATTAAAAAAAACATTCGAACATGAAACTCTAAACTATATAAAATTGAAATAACAAATAGTAATAGTAATATCACATGGTTCCTAGGCATCTATTATCACTCTTTTCTTTGGTTTACCTGTGTTTTTCAAAATTGACCGCGGAGATACCTCTGTGATCTCCTCTGTAGCCAAATGTGCCGGCTTGAGTCGCTCGATGCGGTCCTGCCGTTTATATCGATTTTTACCACTTTATCGCCGATTCGTTCCAGCACTTTGTGTGGTCCGGAGTAGGGCTGGTCGAGTCCTACTTTGACCTTGTCCTGACGCAGGAATACGTGGCCACAGGTATGTATTTCCTTGTGATAGAAAATCTTTTTCTTGCAGTGATGCGATGCTGGCGTTGGCTTCAAGCTTCGCATATTGATACGGAACTCCTCGAGAAAGATATTCGGATCTGACGGCGGATCCTCGTGCGTGAAAAATTCCCCTGGGATGCGAAGTGTGGTTCCATACATGTATTCTGCCGCTGACGCTAGTAAGTACTCAGCCCCAGGAGTACGGTAAGTAAAACTGATGTCAAGTCGTTCGCCTCGTGGTAGCGAATGACGGCTTTCAGCGCTCGGTGCCATCTTTCCACCAGGCCATTTCCGGCAGGATGGTAAGGCGTCGTACGCACCCGTTTACTACCGATCAGTCGCGTCATGGCCATGAATAAAATTGACTCAAAGTGTGCTCCCTGATCGGTTGTTATCGTTTTCGGACACCCGAATTGTGCAATCCAGTTCGCGAAGAATTCCCTGCCCATGGTGTTTGCGTTTATGTCCTTTATTGGGACTGCCTCCGGCCATCGTGAAAAACGATCGACTATTGTAAGGCAGTAGCAGTATCCCCCTGATGCTGGCATTGGTCCCACGATGTCAACATGCACGTGGTCGAAGCGTTGGTCCGGTTCGTTGAAGGCTTTCGGTTCAGCGTGTACGTGTCGGTTTACCTTAGATCGTTGGCACTGAATGCAACTGCGAGCCATCTGCGCGATGTCGCTGTTCATTCGTCGCCAAACCTATCGCTGACAGACGAGCTTTCCGGTTGCTCTACCTCCGGGATGAGACAAATTGTGAAATGCCTTGAAGACTTCTTTCCTGAAAGCCTTAGGGACGAAGGGCCTAATATCATTTTGTGAGACATCGCAATATATCTCCTGACGCTGTGGTCCGAAGGTTAATCGCTGCAGTTTCAGCGAATTCGTGTTCTCCCGCAATAGCTGTTGAAGTTCGACGTCGTTTGACTGCGCCTCGGCTAGCGCTGGTAGTTCGATCGTGGTGGCAAGGCGTAACGGCTGTGCTGCCTCATTTGCGTCGACTCTCGATAGCGTGTCAGCCACGATATTTTCAGATCCTTTGACTAGCGTGATCCTCGTCGAATACTGACTGATATAGTTTAGGTGACGGATCTGACGTGGTGATGCCTTGTCGGACCGTTGTTCGAAGGCATGGATGAGCAGTCTACGATCCGTGCGGATCGAGAAATCGTAACCTTCGACCCAAGGTCTGTAAAACTTAATTGCATAGTATATTGCGGCTAGCTCTCTGTCGTAGGTGCTGTATTTCATTTCTGCTGGTGACAGCTTCTTCGAGAAGAACCCGATCGGCTCCCAGCTGTCGATGGATCCTTTTAGATTCCGTTGCTCTAAGACGGCGCCCATTGCCGACCCCAAGGCATCGGTGGTTACTCGTAACTCTGCTTGGGATGCTGGATGTGCTAGCAATGTTGCGTTGGCCAGATCCTCCTTGGACCTGCCAAATGCTGCCAGCGCTTCGTTGGTCCATTCGACGGGCCTTTGATCTTTTTTTCGGCAATCCTTTAACAGCGCGTGTAAAGGAGCTTGCGTCTCCGCGGCGTTTGGCGCGTACCGGCGATAGAAATTAATCGTCCCGAGGAATCGTCGTAGTTGCACCAGTGTCTCCGGTTGTTTAAAACTCATTATTGCCTCTACTCGTTCTGGAATTGGCTTTGAGCCTTCGGCACTCATGGGATCTCCCAGATACTCCAAGCTGTCGACCCCGAAAACACATTTTTTTAGGTTAATCGCACGGCCGTACTTACGGAGGCGTGCAAATACGGTCCGCAAGTGTCTCTTGTATTCCGCTTCGTCGGTCGATGCGATCAGTAAGTTATCCAGGTACGCGTGAGTGAAGTCCAAACCTTCCAAGACCTTCCTTATGAACCTTTGGAAGGTTTGGGCAGCGTTGCTCAAACTGAACGGCATCACCAGGAACTTGTACAGTCCAAACGGGGTGATCACAGCCGTCTTATCTACGTCCTCTGGGTTTACCGGAATTTGATGGTACGCTCGTACTAGGTCGATTTTTAAAAATATAGTCCTCTTGTGTAGGACGGATATATAGACCAAAATGTGTGCGACGGGATAGCTGTCCGGAATTGTTCGCGAGTTCAGGCGTTGGTAATCTCCGCACGGGCGCCATTCCCCCGTTTTTTTAGGAACCATGTGCAGCGGGCTGGCCCAGCTACTATTGGAAGGCCGGCAATAGCCTTGTTTGACCATGTGCTCGAATTCGTTTTTTGCGATTTTGCACAGGTCAGCGTTGAGGCGGCGTGCCCTCTCAAAAACCGGAGGTCCCGTCGTTTCGATGCAGTGCACCACGTCGTGCTTGGCCGGAGTTTCCTTTCTCGCTGTGTCGAGGATCTCCGGAAATTCCTGTAGTATAGTGGCGTATACCGATGTTCTGTCGATTCTTGATATTCCTGTGATGGTGGCGTTATTCAGGACTCCCTTCACTCGGAGACCCGTCTCCTGGTCTATAGCACATCCGAGCGTGATGTCTACCACCAGGTGATACTTATCTAGTATATCGGCACCAATATTGCCGTATGGCACATCGCCAATGGAGAAGGATGCTCGAATTGGTCGCCGAAATCTGAGCTGGAGACTGAGCTCTTCTTCCCCGTACGTATCAATAATTGACTGGTTTGCTGCTAAAAGCTTTTGGCTTGAGACTGACCGTCGTTCGCACTTGCTCGGTGGGACTACGGATACCTCTGCCCCTGTGTCCATCAGGTAAACCATGCCAGTTGCCTTGTCGGCCAGAAATACTCGGCGGGATGATCGTCGACCACCAGCAACGGCCGAGAGTACTGGTGGTGCGATTACTTTCCCTGGTTCTTTGGGAACTTGCAGGAACCTCCCTTGCACCGCTTCGCCTCTGCCCCGAACCTATTATGAAAGTAACAAAACTCGGGATTCTCGGTGCGTGCCTCACCAGCTCGTGGTAGCAATTTTCCCCGTGAACGGGAGCGACGGCGTTGTCGGTCTGAGTCGTTTAATGGCTTCAGTAGCTGGCCCATCTGCGTGGTCAGTGCATCTATCCTCTTTTCGAGGCTATTCTCCGTTCTCTGCGGAGCGGTAATCGCTGACACACTGTGCCCTGAGTTCTGGCGTAACTTCCACACCCTGTCGGCGAGCTGTGCAATGGCAGCGGTATCCAATGCCTCGGCAGTGGTAAGTACGAGTTGTACCTCCTATGGGAAGTGGTCGATCCATAATGTACGGACTGCACGGGAGTCCAGCTGACCATTGTTTAATGACTCCATTTCGGCGAGTAGAAATGAGGTTTTTTACTGCCCAGATGGAGGCCCGAGATAAGGGTGCGAAATTTCTGCTGCTGTGACACAGAAAAACGATTTAACAGCGCCTGTTTGATCGTATCGTACTTGCCGTTTGCCGGTGGCCGCAGAATAATATCCTCCACGAGCCCGAGTATCTCCGAATCCGGTTTGCAGGCTACAGCGGTGAACTTGGCGTTATCGGCGGTGATACGGTGAAATTAAAATGCCAGTTCAATCGTGGCGAACCATAATTCGGGTTTTTGCGCCCCAAACGCAGGAATTGTTAATTTCTCCATACTGGAGACCGGCGTCTGCGCTGCGTCGTCGACGCGACCGGCTCCTGGCATGGGATTGAGTTTAGCCGCTTCTCGGTCTTGTCCTCGAAGAGCGTGAGCTCCGGTTGGCTGTTCGTTTTCGTCGTGCGATAAAACCATTTTTTTGTTCGTGGTTTCATAATCACTTCGTTTACTGACGCTCACAAACGTTTATGGCGACCACGCGTGCGTGGGACAGTACGAGTAGCACAGGCAGCATGGGAGATTTAGCAGAATTATGGAAAAAGAAAAGAGAGGAAGGGGAGGAAAGGGACAAAGAGGAGAGGGCAAGAGAGGTAGGAAATAAGAATAGAAGAACAGAGAAAGCGAGAGGAGAAGAGGAACAGGAGGAAGGGACCCTGCAAGAAATGATAAGGGGATGAGAGAGGAATTGTAGAGTAGAGGAAGAAATAAGAAGAATAAAGGCAACAAACGAACAAATAAGGGCACAACTAGAGAAAGGAGAAGAGAGATGGAAGATAGAAAAAGCAGAGATTTGGGAGGAAATAATGAAAATAAAACAAGGAATGAAAGAAAATGAGAGGGAGAAGGAGGAGTTAAAAAAGAAGATGGAGAAAATCGAAGCAAGAGGAGAGAAAGGAGAGCAGGGGGAGCAGAGAGGAGAAGAGAAGACAGACGGGATGGAAGAGAGGATGAAGGAAATGGAAAGAAAAATAGAGGCAAAAGAAAAAGAAGCGATAAAGAAGAGCATAGTAATCAAAAGAATAAAGATTGAGAGAGAGGAACCAGGAGAAACAGCAAGGAAGCTGATAGGAGAGTTGGGGATAAAAGCAAGAATAGAAAAGGCAACAGCAATAGGGAAATGGGAACAAAGGAGCTGCGGAAAGGAGAAAGGGTCAGGGTAGAACAAGGACGGATTATGTTGCCGGGGATATGGTGGAGATGGGATGAGGAAAGCAAAGACCTGAGAGATGAAAGGGGAAGGGCAAGGTGGAAGCCAAAGGACACGAGAAGAGAGATAAGAGAAAAGGAGGGAGGAGAAGGAAGGCAGGAGGATGAGAGGAGAGGACAAAAAAACGAGGAGAAGGGGGAAGGAGGGAGGAAGAAAGGATAAGGTCAGAAGAAGGAGGGAAGAAAAAGAAAGCCACAAAAAAGCAAGGGAAGAGAGACAGGGGAGAAGGAAGAACAAGGAAAGGGAAAAACGAAAAAGGACGAAAAGAACGAGGAAAGGCAATTGAAGATAGCATTCTGGAATGAGGCAGGATTAACAAAGACAAAGAATTTTGGAAAATGGTAGGAAAATGGGACGTGGTAACATTAATAGAGACGTGGGTAGAGGAAAAAGGATGGGAAAAGATAAGAGAAAGGCTACCGAAAGGATACACGTGAGAAAAACAATGGGCGAAAAAGAAAAACAAGAGAGGGAGAGCTATGGGAGGTATGATAATGGGAATAAGAGAAGGGATAAAAGTAGAAGAAAGGGAAAAAGAAAAGGAGACGGAAGGGATAATAACGAAACGACTAGAAGTAGAGAGAGAAGTGTGGGAAGTAGTAGGAATATATATAAATGAAAACGTAGACATTAAACTAGAGGAAGTCAGAGGACGGATGGAAAAACAAGGGAAAGAGGAAAGAGTGATAATAGGGGGGATTTCAATGCGAGGACGGGCAGGAAAGGAGGGAGAGTAAAGGGATCGGAGGGAGAGGAGGAAGAAGAAAGGAACTCAAAGGACAGGAAGGTAAATGCAGAGGGAAACAAACTGATAAGGATGCTAGAAGAAGTGGGATGGGAAATATTGAATGGAAATATAGAAGGAGACAGACAAGGAGAGTTTACGTTCACGGGGG
>JAPYZT010002571.1:0-15000 GCA_030522965.1 Tryphoninae sp. A BG-2022a
TGGACTCTCTAGCGCGGGTCTCCGCGAGAGCCCGCTCGCGAGCTCCGATAGCGTCGTTTCCGGTCACGCGAACAGCTGTCAGGGTTCGCGTCGTCGCGCCTCTTCGAACTTCTACCCACCCCTCTGCCTCGAGGGGTAGAAAAAGAGCTTCGTGGTACACGCATCGCCGGTAATCGTCCCTCGCGCATCGGACCGAAACTTCCGCCCGCGCGCCTAATTCGTTATACCACAGGTAGATCTTTTTGTTCCCGTAACACATGAGTGCATTATAATTATCACGCCTCTCGTAAAGTAAATCTCGTTGTACCTACCGACCGTCGTTACGAGCCACGCGAGTATCTACAAAATATTTCAAACATCGATCCACCGAGCTCGGGTGTATACGCGTGACGACTTTTTGTGACGACTCCGTTGGAAACCGACTGTGTTGCGTCGCGAAAGCGTACTTGCACAGGTAAATATTTAAAGAACGTAAGACGATAAAAATCCTCGTGATTGCCATAAACCTGGTCAGAATCGTTGAACCGTATTTGGAGAGAATAGATCGTTGGAGGGAGTGGGTGCCGAGTCGACCGCAATAAAAATTTGTTTCCGGTCACGGGTGCAGCTTTCTCGGAATTTTACGAGACCGTTTGCCAACAAATGGTTGAGAGACGAGTCTCGCGAAAGAGGGGAAAAAAGCGATTAAACCATATCGGTGATTGACTCGATAGCTTTTCTTTTAGCGAGTTCGAGGTCTCCGTTTGGAAATGTAACGAAGAAGCTCGAAGCGACGGAGAAATTAAGAAGAGAGAAGAGTAGATCCGTTGTCGCGTATGTACACAGTACGTATATGTTACCTACATAATTCAAAGTTGGCCACGTATCCATTGGGGAAAGTTTTGTTAGCCACTCGCTCCATATCTGCTCGCCTCTTTTTGCTTGCGTTTATCGCTTGGCCGAGAATCGGATAGGGGAAACGTCGTTCTCGTTGAATATCTCGTTGATATATTTATTCCCGCATCGTTTCACGAGGCAGCGAGGCCCTCGAGTGAGAGGGGGATGAAGATCGAACGATATAAATGGAACGAAGCAGGAGAGAGGGAAAATGCGCGACCTTGAGACAAGCGAGAGTATAGGAGGAGGAAAATTGGCGCACCATCGAGAACTTGGTTCGAATCGAATCGCGGTATTGCCGATATCCCGTATCTTCGTTTCCCTCGAAAAGATCCAAAGTGATTGAAAGGGGCAACGAAGATCGCGATTGTGAAACGTAGGGGGATTAGTCGCGTTGTAATAATATTGTCCGGAAGCCCCGGCGAGACGTCGAGAGCTCTCGTAATAGCGGACGAAAAGAGAGAGAGAGAGAGAGAGAGAGAGGGGCCTGGGATTCGTCGCGCGTTGTTACGCAATCGAAACGGAGATAACGCGCGCGCGGAACCTAATGCACCCCTTGGATCGTTCGAACGCCACCGGGTGTATCGGCGACCTTCTCACTCATTGCGATAGAGGTGGATAACTGGTCCGAGGTGGACCGAGAGCTCGTATTACGCGCATACCTACTCACGTGATGACCTAGACCGGAGGAAAAACGAAGCCCGTCCCTCTCGTCCCCGAGAACCCCTTCGTACACACGTACACACCTACACGCTTTTCCATCTCTCTTCGTCGATCGTTTCGCGTTTCCATCCGCGTCCGTCTCCACATTCGTCTCCGCGCTTTGTTCACTCCCCCGTACGTGTATATAGGTATGTGCGAAACCGATATTCGTGTACGCGGCTATGTACGTAGCCGTTTTCGAAACGTATCGACCTCGCGGCCTATCTCGATATCCCGCGAGGACAGAGAAAGGGAGAGTTCGCGGTGACCGAAGATATCGACGAATAGGCTGCGTGCGCCAATTTGCCACGTGCCCTCTTTTCGTTCATTGCTTCGAATTAAGACGTATTTTCGGGCGAGACAAGTTGGCCAAAATAAGAAATAAAGGAAGAAGGAAGAAGGAAAATTAACGGAGGAGCCACTCACGGCGTATGATCGAATTTCGCTAACAAGTACATCTCCTCGTTCACGTGCTGATAAATATATCGAGCTCACCCGAAGAGCAACCTCACTGGTTCGTACATATTTTATGACGTACCGTTCCCCTGTGTGCTCATACATACAGACACACACACACACACACACACACACACACACATTGACATTTGGCGGAAAACCAGCGAACCTTCGCCACTTGGACATACGTACATACGACCTATGTACATAATCGAGTAGGTATCCGAGACATTCCGTGCGTGATTAGCATTTCTTTTGCCTTGTATAGAAAATTGTCGTTGGAGGGGAAACGGAAACGCGCGTATCGATAGATACATTCTTCGGACATACAGTCTTCGGAGCTCCGGGTACCTACGTACGAGCTCAGGCGCAATCGACCGAGATTTTTCATATTTTTTCAAAGTACTGGTAATTGAGAAGGTCGATGGATCGTAAGTTGGATGGCTCAGAGAGAAGGTCTTTGGCGAGGATCGCGACAGGTGTTTCTTGAAAATTGTTCGAGTATCGGAGAGCAGGAGCCGAGGGGGAAGGGTTCGCGCGTAGCCGAAAAATCGACGAGTACGAGTATCGTTCCCGGAGGAGGCAGAGACAGGAGCGCGTATACGCCGGGGTTTCGTTCGTAGGGTGCGCTTCGATTCGCGTCTTTTCGTCGCGAAGCTCTCGAACACGCCGCGAAGCGCGCTTGCGCTCGTCGAGAACGCCGAGGTACGAGCCGAGCGACGCCGGTGTAACCACCCCCGCCGCTCAGCAAAATGCCACCACCGCACGAAGCTCCCTTGAGAAGGGGCGAGGTGGGGAGGCGAGGCGCGGGGTCGAGGGGTGGATAATGTAACGATAGACCGGAGACGAGAACGAGAGCCAGTAGAGCCAGTCCGACGCCGGGGCCCGTTCTGTCATGACGTCACTGTGTCCCGTCGCGCGCTTTGCCAATGGAAAGACCAGAACCGTCATGCATCCTCGAGGATCCTCGACGAGTCTCGTTGCCCGCGAATGAATACACCCAACGCCAGAGCCTCTTTCGTCCTTTAATTAATATCTCATTAATTTTACAAACGCACGCCTCCCATCGCTCGATCGTGACGCGACGTAACGCGACGCGACGCGACGCGAATATTATCGTTCGAAATCGTTCGACGATCGTAGCGCACCCTTCCATTTTCCTTCTTCGATTCTTTCATTTTTTATTACTATTTTTCGTCGCTTAATTATCGCTACGTTTCAACGATAATGGTTCCGTCGATCGATCCGTAAAATAATATAACGGCATCGGCCACTGCGAGACTCTCGTACACAAGGGGTGAGAACTAGTCGAACGCGTGTTCTCGACGTTTTTTCATTTAGCGCTACTCGCAAACACGAACCTTGCCTTATTATCCTTTATTATCCAAGCTTGACACTACACTATAAACTTTCACGCGTGCGACCCAAACCCCGTAGTCTCTCCGCGAGATTATTACGCGTCTACTGGCGCATCGAGTCGATACGTTTTCGAGAGAGACCAGAAACAGAACACGGTCGAAGAAAAAACTCGCATCCCCGGTTCCTATTACCGGAGGATATTTGGAACCGATCCCCGCACTAATTGCCCGCCGGTGTGTGCTTTTTCTCGTTCGTTCCATCTTTATAGGATTGGCGGGACGTTCATAAGGGCAGACAATAGTGACTACGTGACGTGCGACTTTCCATCGGAGGGTTATTTTAAAAAATTGACAAATTCTCAGTCTCCGACGGACCTAGAGTTACGACAAAAGAATTTTCGTCACTGGATTATAATTAATCGTTTATACTCGAGAACGTTTTGCTCTCTCGTTTTCGTAGAAATACAAGCTCCATACATTATTGTTCATTGATCCGTTGATTTTTTTATTTCGCGAGACTGATTAATCATTTGACTTTTTCGACTTGAAAATCAAGACATATATTCGTTTGCAAAATCTCGTTTTCTTCAATTCCTATAATACTTACGTGTAAGTAAAGTTGAGGTCGAGACTAATTTTAAGTGAAAAAGCTGAGAAATCTGAAGAACCATCCTCCCGTGGAAAATTTATCACGTCCAATGAATGGCGGCAGTGGTAGCTTATAGGGGGCTTCGAGAAAGAGAGGCACAACGCGCCGAGAGACTCCTCGAGGATTGTCAGAACCACGCGCCGCACTTTCTCTCTCTCTCTCTCTCTTTCTCTCAGCGCCCGGTGCGTGGGTGCCAAAGAGGCCAAACTACGAGAGGATGGAAACATTTCTAATTAGGATTTTCAATGCTTTCTCTCTTTCACTCTCTATTTTCATAATTGAAAGAGACTAATGCGATGGCGAGAAGGCGCTCGATTTATCATTAAGTTACCAAGTTGCCGTTCATCGAGTACGAAAATTTCGTTAAAAGAAACAACAAAAGGCATGTTTTTTTTACCGAGTTTTCGAAAACTCTGTCGAGAGTCCGCCTCTTTCGCTCTCTCTTTGCCGCGTCAAGACACGAGGACCGGCACAAAGGTCCGAAGGGGATTTTGGTCCACTCGGTGAGACAAAGGAGAAAAGTCTCGGAGCGAAAAAAAGATCGAGTCGAAAATGTACGACTACCGGCATACATCGTTCCGGTTATTTTTATTCCCATATTTTCTTTCTCTCTTCGAAAATGCTCGTATCAATTCCCATCTTTGACTCGTTCCGTCCTCTCGAACGTATTTTTCATCTTCATCGAATAGAGTTTTTTATCGAACGAAATATCGATACGAGCAACGAGGAAGGTTTGTCTCGAGCGTCGACGAGCTTCGAGTCCTTCGCCAGAAAGGACCCTCACTTTTCCAAGCCTTTCTTTCCTATATTTCGTACTACTTTTCATATTACCGTTCTCCACGAGCCTCGATCCGTCAGAAAAATCCTATCATCTTATTTTCACGAAGGTCGATCCAACCGACAAATGTGTTTTCCGTCGCGTTTCCATCGACCGGAACTCTCTCGTTCGTCTTTCCATCCATCTATCTATATTCTTTATATTCATCGCGTAGCTACATCACCGATAGACCTATCTGTCGTGCGATAAAGGGGAAACGATTGATTAATTGGAACATTGGCGTTAAGGGGTAGAAGAAAATGTCTTTTCTCGTTCGTCGCTTCGTAAAAAAGGATCGAGGGAGACATATTTCTTGTATTTTTTTTTTTTTTTTTTGTCCAAAGAGCATAGACTGAAATTCGAAGCGACGACTCGAGTGGCTTATACCAGGTTGTGCCACGGCTCGACTCTGTTTATCGGCGAAAGTACCAAACTCGATTTAACGACACTTTCGAAAAATTTGCCTCGTAAGTCTTGGGGCATAGCGTCGAGAGAGGAAAGAGTATACGGGCGTGTAGGTGCACGTAATACGGAAGATACGTGTGTAAGTCGGTATCTCGGCAGAGCGTCAGCATCTTGGAGACAAACGTGTATATCTATGTTTAAAATGATTCGGAGCACCCAGACACATACACGCGCACGGAGAATCCGCGATGCGAGACGAAAACTTTTCGGCTCTCCGTGGTAAAGTTTCCCGAGCCCTCGGCAACAGCAGCGCCGGCAAAAATACACAACTCCGTTTGGGTCCAGCGAGCATCGCGTGTGCGTGTAAGCTTCGTGTCCGTACCACTCGTATCTACGGAATAGCGCGATTTCGGAGCTTTCGGGGCCACGAAAACCCATCGTCCCCTCCTCCAGATAACTTTTTCTTCTTTTTTTTTTGTTTTCCGGACCAAACTCGAAAACGGCGAGTGACAGATTTTTCGGGGATCTATCCCTCGCGAATACACTACTCGAGGAATATCTACCCGAACTTATGAATTGTCATACAATGGTCAGAAATGTCAATGTTTTTCGATAGCCTTCCGTGACCGACTTAATTTTCATTTATTTGAAACAAAGAACCTATTTAATTACGCGATCCCACAACAAAGTTGTCGATTCCCGCCAAGTTTAACGATTTTCTATAACGCAGAGCAACGGAGTAGAACCGGAGAAAGAGACTCTCGAGAGGAGCTTCTTTTTTCCTCACGACGGTCGTGTGTGCATCGACCGTGCGGAAATTTAATTCGATAAGCCGGAAACGAGACTATGTATGTATATCGCGAAGCGTTATTTGGCTACGGCTACATCGTTGGGCCAGGAATTTCGTATAAATTCGTGGAATGCGAGAGATAAGATCGCGAGATAAACGGACCCAAAACGATCGAGAGGTAGCACGCCCCACGGGCAATAAAGCTCTTTCGGTATACGTATACGAAATAGTGAAGAGCCCCGGTCGAGAGACTCGAGATTCGTTACAAAGGTGCGCCATGGAAAAGATGCCCGTGAATACTTCATAAATCATAGCGAAAATTTACATCCTCTAAAAGTCATCTCTCCACAACTCGAAAACTGTGAAGGAAAGGAGAACGAGAGTTGGCGCGTTTCCCTCTTCGAACGGTACTTTGGGCGCGCTCGAGCCGTAATTAACGCGCCTGCAAATTCGCCACATATATCACCAAGAGAGGGTGAAGATACGAAAGTTTTTTGGCGTGGTGTGAAGGTCGGAAGCAAGCCGGAAACGGCGCTCTCTTTTCGGCCCTCGCGCCTCGATAAGTGTTTTCGGTGCGCTGCATTCGACGAGTTCGGGCATTGCCGCCAACCAAGTACCTATAGAGACGAAACGCGAGAAGGAAGAGGGTGAAGCGCTCGAGCGGCTCAAAAATGGGAAAGAAAAACAGCAAGCTGAAGCAAGATACCATCGACCGCCTGACCACCGACACCTACTGTGAGTTCTTTTACAAACCCGCGTCTCTATCGATCGCGATACCTATTGCCAATTTGTGCATGCTACTCGAACATTGCTTTGTTTCTCGCACACCTTCCTCCTCTCTCCCATTCTTGCCTCGCCTTGAGCGTGTACGCATTACGCACCACGTGGGGTCCCTCCCCACGTGTTCTCAAATTCGAAAACACGATCTTCCCCCTTAAACCTACATTAGGGGCCCATTCGCCGAGTATACGCGTAGGTCGTACCTTAATAGTCGACGAGAGCAAACTGGCCCAGACTCGAGCAAATTACAAGCTCGTTAAGCGTCATTGATGCCGGGCATGTGCGCGACTCCCTATGTTTCTCTCTCGGTCAACCGCGTCTCTCGGATCTAGCCCGCTTCTCCTTTTGCGCCACTCGAGGCGTTGACTTGCCGCCAATTTGCGGATTAACCCGAGACGAGGATTTCCAATTTGTACCTGCTCTCGCGGGCGATATCATATTTTTCGAGAGAAAGAGAGAGAGAGAGCGTATAATAATAATAATAAGTAGATAATAGCCGATAAGAGGTCGTCGAACGTAGAGCGCGTCGGGTGGTAACCTATAAATGTTACTGGTATCAATCGGTACTGGTTTAAACCGTTCGATAGACTCGTGTCGGCATTTTCCTCGTTCGAGACCGCGATCGAAATTCTCGCTGCCCCGTCGTATCCCCATCGTTTTCATATTCATCGGGTGGAAGAAATGTCGAAAAAAATATATAAAAAAAAAATAAAAAGACGAAAGTCGGCCGCTGGAAAGCGGTCCATTGTGATATCCGTATATGAATCTCCAACTGCGCGTATAGCACGTTTCACGGATACCGCGCGAGGCGTATATACGACATTGTTACGTATCGAAGGCTCGTTTCACGTTGGTTTTCAATGTTTTAGCCCGTACCATCCGGACTGAATCGCCATTTCTGACAATGAACGAGGAACGAAACGCTTTGTCTCGGACGGGACTTGGCATTTGCCACGGATCGAGAGCCGGGACTCCTCGTACCTTTTCCACATTTCCTCTCGCAGCGAGTCCTCGCCTCTACGCCTACACCTACGCCTACATCTAATACACCCAAACGTACACGAACATTTTATTATACGTTCCATACTCGGGGTAAAACATGCAGATATCGCGTCCGCATTTCTGTTGGAGTTTCTCCTCTGTAGGCGGATGAATATGCGCGGCGGCCTGGCTATAATAATGGACGCGTACGACGAGATGGTGGAAGAGTGACAAAACCGTCGGATCGATCGGCACATATCGGCGCTTTAATACCGTCGGTATATACAATCGAATGTATACAATAGTAGGAAGGCACTGTATACGCTGTATACGTCGACGACCGCTACCAATATAAAATGTACCTCCTACCTACTCGTACGCGATACGTATGTACCTACGTAACTATACTCGTGCCACCGCGCGTTTCGTCCGATACGCTCGCACCAGTGCTTACGCGCGTCAACCCCTCTTCTCTCGACTATCGTCGCTTTTTTTTTCCTTTGTTCGCTTTTCTTTTTCTTCCCCTTTCATCCTTCATTTTCCGTCCCTTTCTTCCCCGCCCTCGTTTTTCCTCTTTTCATTCGACAGTTTACAGGCGCGTGCTACGGCGGCGACAGGTGCGCCGACGAGGCCACCAAGGCAAATACACGAATGACGCCTCGATTCTTCGCGGTGCAAATAATCCGGCGCAACACGCAACGCGTATCCGTCATTATAATTTCATCCTACTAATAGAAATATCATTTTTCACCAATAGTCTACCCTATATTTATATAGGCAGCTAAATGTAGTTACGTCCGCTCGCTCCTACTTGTACGGGCGATGAAAAGCCCGGCTTTTATTACGCTTTGATTTTAGCGTTCGAACAACCTCGGGGATATACCTCGATCGTCTCTAATTATTCGCTCGACGACTAATTAAAAGGCCGAAAGCTCCGCTCGATTCTCAAGTTTGAAAATGGCACGGGCTGCCAACTCTCGTTATCGAACCAATCGGGCCTGTATACGTATAGGATCCGGATTCACTGTTTTCCCTTCGAGTTTTCTCTCACCCACGAATCTCGAATATCCGCATGGCTATTTCCTATACGGAACGAACTCTCGCGCAACCTTGTTTAACCGGTAAACGGGGAGCGACGACGCTGTACTACGAGACTAATAACGGCAGGCCGAAATTACATTTTCCCCATTCGGCACGGAAATTCGGGATTCGTCGACGTATTGTCCACTCCGATTGGTATACGTAAACGGGTTCCGTCCGTATCTCGTCTAACTCGCTCGTTTATCAACGGGTTCGTTCTTGGCAAAGAAAAAACGTCTGGTATCGGCAAGGATCGCGGTCGAGAACCGACCCGATAAAAGAGGGTGGAAAACGGCCGAGGTGTACGACGCGCTTTACTCGGAGTAATTAGCACGCGAAACGTTCCCTCTCGGTGAATTTATTCGACTATGTACACTCGCGGAACACGTTTTTCCACGACGTGTGTAAGTACCAACTTTACTTGGAGATTTAACGATCCGTGCGAGAGTCACCTTGGAACGATGCGTGACTCGAGAGGAGAAAGGAGAACAAAAATAGGAAAAGAAGGAAAGGTTTTACGAGGGCGCCGGTACGATATTTATTAATCCAGAAACTCGATCCCCTCGTCTCTCGCCACCGAGAAACTTTGCCTATGCTCGGCCTAACTTTATCCGGTCGTATACACGTCGTGGAAACATCGTCGTGGAAAGCCTTTTTCTCCCTTCTTTGCGAGCCCCTTCTCCCTCATTCGATTCCCCAAGACAGATCTTAACTTTTCGTTCGCGCAACGTCTCAAAGAGCCACTCGCATTTATCCTCCGTAAAGTTGCTGCGTCGCGTATTCGCAACGACCGACGAAACGATAACCCCTCCCTTCGACCCAACGACTTTTCTTTTCTCTCATAACTCTACAATATATTCTTTAGAAAAGTTCGAAATCATATTTGACCACGCGAATCTTGAAAAACCTATCGTCACGCGAACGAACCCTCGTGCACCGTTTATCGAGACTCGAGTCTACGTTCAAAGCTTTTACCCTACGACGAGGTCGAGACTTGCCGAGACTCTGGCGCGTGCACAACCGAGTGCGTGCGTACATTTTCGATAAAACTCGCTCGCGAACGACCGAGACTTAAAACGATAGTCGACTTTGTATATTCTCGTTAATTCATACGTCCATGTTTAGTATTTTAGGATGGAAAGATAGAGAAAATACTCACGAATATAGATCGTTCGATAGCCGAATCTCTATCGTAGCGTTACGAAACCAGCATTTCGCAGCCTCAGATGCCGAGGAGGAGAGCGCGCGCTTCTTCGTGACGAGAAAAACAATCATTTATTAAAATCGAAATAATCGAATCGAGCACGGAACATGAACCAAGTTCGAGGCGAAGACGATATCGTCGACAAAAAAAAAACGGAATAAATACGCGGAAAGAGGGCAAGTCGCCCCAAAACGAATTCAAGAATATCGCGCGAGAGTCATATCGCGAAGAAATATCGGCGGCCTCCGAAAGTGGATTACGGGTGGCTCGAGAAAAGTAATAGTTACGACGGAGACAATAAAGTAGCGGGTCCAAGGGATATTTGGGGTTCCGGCCGCGCCAGCGACGAAATATCGCCGATTACTTTTCAGTTGGTACGCGCCACCGGGAGACGGAATCGTTTGTACGGAACTCGAACGAGGAGGATCGAGAGCTTCCGAGGACACGCGGACCTACTCGCGATCTATCCCCCGGCTTTATTATTTGGCTGGCTAGTCGCGCGATGTCATTTTGGGATTGGTCATGCCGCTACTCGGACCGTCCTTAAACAACACAATTTCTTTGCTCGCTGTTAGTCGCTGTTGATACTTGGAACCTTCCGGTCTCCAGCCACGTTTCTACCCGACGCCGCTTATATCGCTTTTCCCAAATAGCTATGCGTAAGACCCTCTCTCCAGGAAATCTGCCCGAAAGAGGTAATGTCGACGATATATATATATATATATTATCTATATACAGATAGATAGATAGATAGAGATAGATAAGGAACAAATCTAAGAGAAAGAGCACGAGCACTTTGCACGATAGCGTCTCGCGTCGATTCGATCGAATGAAGGGGACAACGATAAACACCACGTGTATACGTACGTATCGTCGGAGTTTATACATCGAGTCGGTCAAACGAACCGATAAAAAAAAATTTGTTGGTGAATTCGTGTTACGATATCGCGTATTATGTCGATGCCGTTGTTACATTGTCGTGATTAAGGAAGGATTCGGCGGAGATTCCGATTGATCGTATCGGTCTTCTAGCTCGACGTGTCGGAGTCGGGTCTCGGATTCTCGGCATAAAGTATCATTAAGAAAGTCTCGAGAAGGAATTCTCGGAGGCTCTTCTCGCGTAGGTAATAGAAATTTACGAAGAAGAGCCCGCGAGGGTTCGAGCGCGAAAGAGGAAAGCCGCGCGACGGACCAAACGGACTAATGGTAAGGTCGAAGCACCGGCGAGGATTGCCGAGGAGGTAGGTCGATAGATAGCTGGCTAAGCGGTAATAGTTATACGATTGTAGGCAGCGATGAAAAAACTTAACGCGAAGGTAGTAAAAGATGGAGAATCGGCGGTGGAGAATCGGAGGCGGAGCGAAGTAGCGCGAAAAGAGAAAAAGTCGCCTCGAGATCCTCGTTAATGTTTGCTTCATCGATTTCTCCCGCGGCGACCCCTCTCACGCCTCTCGTACTCGTCGTATACGTATAGGCGCGACTTCTCGCCACTCGGTAGACAGGTCTCCTACATTTGCATATCCGGCACATCCTCTTGGCGCTCTCTATTTTCCACTTTCACCCCAAATCGATCCTCAACGTGTCTAAAACAAAGCCAAATGACCAGATTTTTTAGTATCGCTAAATTATATCGAATAATCCGGTGACGAAGAGCGACTACCTACTTGACCAACGTTGCTCGAATCGAGAAAATTTGCGTTACAAAGAATCTTCAAGAACGCGATGTTTTCTGGGAGCTCGATGAGATACGAGATTAAAGAGTGAATCGCGAGTAACGATAGCGAGGAATCTTTTGACGTCGGCGACGATAAAAGTACTTCCGGGTTGGACTAATCGCTCCTCTCTCCGCGCTTCCGCAACTTTGCTTCCACACTGAGATTGGGTTTTCTTACGATTACGTTCTCGCGACTACGTACTTATTCCAAGAATTCGAGCTCTCGCTGTCGAGCCGAGGCATCCAAATGACGAATGAAACACTCGGGGCGTATGAAACAGCCACTGAAACGGAGAGAACATCGCACACGGCATATCGTCACGCGAATGCCTACGACAATTTATCTCGATATAATAATGGTCCCATCGTAGTATCGAATTTCGTCCGCGATGTAAGGACATCGAGCGCGACATCGATCGCGCACGCCCTCGGCATATACATACACGTAGATATACCTATCCGTCTTAGATTACCCGACGTTCGATATAATTCGCGGTTCGACGGATCCTCCCTGATTCCGATCATTCGTATCCCTTTATTCGTCGACTCTTTAATCTCGGACGAATCATCGAATCTTCGGAGAAACGCTGAGAATATTATGGACAAAGGTAAAGAGGAGGAGAGATACGTCGTAAAAAATTTCGTGTAGGGAAAGCGCAAAGTTCCTCGCGAGTCACGAGCTCTTTCTCTCTCTCTCTCTCTCTCTCTCTCTCTCTCTCTCTCCTACGTTTGGCAAAGGATGTCGGCCGAGGAATCATTTTGCCGGTTGAATCCGTGTATCTATATGTGTATTCGCGTAGGATTCGCCCACGCTTCGTACCGTATAAGTTCCAGTCGGTTAGAAGAGGCCGCAAATTGAAATATGAAATAACGGTGGACGACGTACAGCGCCATTGGAAAAGTCAACGTGAAAACTTGGTATTATTTTCATTGGTATTCGCATCATTAAGCCGAATTATAATAATCCTCGACCATCTCCTCTCCTCTCATCGTAATAACGTTTCTTTTACGAAACCTTGTTCCTTCCGCCCGCGCGATCGATAGCAACTCGATTTCTCATCGTCTCTGGTTCCTCTTTTTTTACACCCTCTTTCTCTCCGTCCGCCGATCTAGCTCGTGACGCGGACTTTTATTTTTCGTATATCAATGGGCTTTTTATGCGTATTGGCTATGTAGGTATAAGTATGTGTATGAAATACGATAAAGCGTCGAGCGTTTTTGTTCGGTAGATCCGTAGGAATAACGGCCTCACTTTCGAGATAATAACACTCTGTTATTTTTTCTTCTTTTTCATTGGTCCGTTACACGCAGTCACGGAGAAGGAGATCCGGCAATGGTGAGTCGACAAATACGTGTCAAAATAATGAATAATGGTGTAGACCTACTATGTATAGCGACCCTGCGCCATATGCACGTACCTATACTTATTATTAATCATCGTATCGAGCCAGATAATTCCCGATCTCATATATCTTTCACCAATTCCCGCTTCTCTTATATACCCTGTACATATTTGTTTCATCCCGTCGCATCCTCTTTCGATTTACGGTGACCGATTCTCATGCCCGACTATTTCTCTTCCGGTATGCTCGACACCATCAGGCACAAGGGATTTCTCAAGGATTGCCCCGACGGCCTGCTCACGGAACAGGTGAATATTTTTATTATATGTTTCGCGCGCGCCAACTTTCTCGCGATTTGCTACTTTTTGGTACGTACGGGTATGTGCGCGCTATACGCGCAATTTCACTCCAAATGCCCGACCATCTCATCGGTGTTTCTCACCAGGGCTTCATCAAGATATACAAGCAGTTCTTTCCGCAAGGTGATCCTTCGAAATTCGCGACCCTGGTCTTCAGGGTGTTCGACGAGAACAACGTAAGTACGAGGTCGTCGTTCGAACGTCGAAACAATTACCGTTCAACGAATGAATATTTGCGTGTCTTAATTGCAGGATGGCACGATAGAGTTTGAAGAATTCATAAGGGCCCTCTCCGTCACGTCCAGGGGTAACTTGGATGAAAAATTGCATTGTGAGTTAAACACGTATATCGTATAATAAAAGTTTACGTTACGTCCAACGACTTATTGCTATTGCTATCGAATGGTCGATATCGACTTTGTTGGAAATTATCCGCGTATGAGACCACCAGCCTATCGTCAAATTCCACAAAAGAATTATCGTTGCGATATATCGTCGCACCGATAAATATGAAATTCGAATAAATAACTGCCGTAACGAACGACCATTTGCGCGCAATGGGACGACAAGTGCGAAATTACTTGCCCTCGTTGTATCAATTATCCATCGTTAAATTTGTCAACAGGGGCGTTTAGACTTTACGACGTGGACAACGACGGTTTCATCACGCGGGACGAGATGTACAATATCGTCGACGCGATATACCAAATGGTGGTGAGTGGATAGACTAATTTACCGATACACGTACCAATAGAGGCAAATTATCGAGGAGTATCGTTGTTACGAAGTAATAGCCGCCGTCGGCCGTCGTCAAACGCTCGGTTTCGTTCGAGAGATGCGATTACCAGGCTGGTGCAACGTGACGACGCTCCACACGAGAGCAACGTAGAGATATATATATATATATATATATATATATATAGGGAAAGCCCGAGGCGAGTCAAAGACACGTACGAGTCCTTCGATAATGTTACGCCCGAAAAACCGAGCCGAACCGTATACAACTGTACGACGGTTTACACCCTAGATCGCCTCTCGCCGGACTTTTTCCCCCCGATATGCCCGCCGATCAAATCGAGAGAAACCGAGCGTGCCAATGGCTGTACGCTTTTTATTATCCGTCCTTCCTCCTTTCTCCTCGTCCCAGCCCGTGCTCGGTATGCATTTTCACCTCGAGCTAGGAATTTGCATTAAGCCTCGACAAGTACAATCTCCTCTCGTCGCGATAACGTTTCCCGTACACATAGACCACGTGGCTTTGTTCTTTATTTCGAGCATTCAACGAGGAGAACGATTCTAGGTTCGCGCGGTTGCTTGCTTACACGCTCGCCAGCCGGAATCAAATTTGTTCTATGCGGACGACCGAAATTGCAGTTGCTATTGCGGCGTAAAATTGCTTTCGTGTCCCGCTTGATTCACTTGCCGGAGAACCACCATCAGGGACAATTCAATTTTCCGTCTGTATTTAAAAATTACGTTGACTCGA